>NW_024121211.1:12176477-12235937 GCF_016745375.1 Pimephales promelas | reverse complement strand
GACACGCATCATCTTCAAGGCAACAAACAATTACGGAACGCAAGTGCAGGGTAGCCCGGTTTATGTCAGTGGCGGTGGAGGCTACTCGGATTCTTTGGTAGGTATGGGGGCCTCGGTATTTGGCCTGACCCATCTACCCCATCCACCTCAAGGCAATATAGACTACAATGGCTCAATCACCATGGGAAACAGCCATCAACAAGGAGGGTGCGAACCAAACCCATGCACATTCACAGACCTTACACCGCACTATTCTCAGGGAAGAATTCAGGAAGCGCCCAAACTGACGCATCTATAGTGCGATGGACCTCTCCCTGTCCACGGCACTTTTCGGCCACCTATTTTGTTCATAGTTTTCCCGACGTAGCCTGTTTTATGTTCAACTTTACATATAGAAAATAAGTTCTTAAAACCGTAGGCTAAATGTCATGGCATAGCTATATGTAGGGCTATTTGAATTGTTTTAGGTTAATCTGAAACAGGGTATAAGAACACAGTTTTATGATGTTTTTAAATTGATTTCGATTTAAAAGTTTTTAAATTGTCCTTATAGTCCACAATTTTTTTTCTGTTTTGCATTTTGCACTTGAGGGAGGATGCATATGAACATGTTTTTTTTTTTTTTTCAACAGTTTTGTTATACAGCGTGAGCTCGTGTTTTTCTCAGTCCTTCAAATGTATTTATTTGTTTCCATGGACAGTAGATTGTTTGTGTTATGTAACCCTTCAGATATACAGAAATGGGTAAAAGGAAAAATGCATCCGGGGATTTTCGCAGTCATGTCAGCGCTTAAACGCATTGTCAAGTGCTGACAGGCAAGACTGTTTATCAAAGGTCAGTATGTTCGTATATTAATCAATGTTTGCGAATGTTAATCATGTCTTGCTCAAACAGTCGAAAAAAACATCCGATCAGATACTTTTTATTTGTTCGAATATTTTTGATGTCACATATTCCATGCTGCTCCACCTCTGAAGAAATAAAAGAAACTAACTGACGAGCTTATATTGCCTTCGTAGAAACTCAACAAAAGCATCAAAAATATACAATTAGCAATCAAAATTCATAATCAGCAGGTAATTTGCTCAATGTACGTCACTGTTTGGTTAAAATGAAGTAAAATTTAAAACTTATTTTGTAATAAAAAGATGACTGAAAGAAATTTGTATAAAGGACACAAACAAGCAACTTTTGCATATATTTAATGAGTGGTGAACCGTCATTTCCTTCAGTCTTGCAGTAGGCCATGTGAAAAGAGCAACCAGGTCCATCCAGTGGCAGTCTCCTATGGGCCTCCAGCAGTGCCTGTGGGAGTAAAAAAAAAGTATTTACAACTCTGAAATGCTCAAGTCCAGTCCCTTTTTGGGTTAACAACAGTGAAAGAAAAAGAAAAGTCAGATACTGCATAAAAGATAATGCTATTAGTAAAATAATGCTAATAAGAAGAACGCAGAAGTCTCAGAAACAATTCAATTGAAATTTTATTCAACCATAATCAGTACTCGAGACAGACATACACAATTATTCCTTAACAATTAATGTAGAGACGCTTTATTTAATATCAACAATGTAGTTTTGTAATTTCACTTTACAAAAAAGGGGATTGATTAACAATCTCATGCAGTACACTGGAAACACAAGTCACACGTAACACAACAGCAAGCAAAAAATATTAATTTCCAAATATTAAACAGTTTAATTTTTGAAAATATATAGGCAAAGAGCTTTTTTTCACTAGCCTATATGTTTAGCATATACATGGCTGTACGACGTAATTATATAAATCACTGCAACACTTGTAAAAATGCATTAATCGTAAAATGCCCTAATTCGGTGCCTACGTTTACCAAAACAAGTCAGAACAACTGATTTTCTCGAGCTTCCGCGAGACATTGGGAATATCTAGTTCACGCCATAAAAATCAAGTTGATTGATTTAGGGACATTAAAGATGTAGCTTCATGGGGGAAACATGGCCATATTTTCAATGACTTGGAGTTATTGCCAACTTCCATAACCTCATACTCTCACATTCCTAAGGATGCCTTTATCAAAACAAAAACAGCGCGTCCTTTTATCAAATTATGCAATATAAAAGAAAATTACTTACTCTTCGATAGCAAAACTGTTCCTCGAAAGTGGACGGACTTTAAGTCTATATGAGAGAGATAGAGGCAAAACTTTGTTAAGGAGCCTCTCGTGGATTTGGAGCCTACCAGGATTTGATTCGCGAAGAGTTAGAAGATTTAAATGTGTTTTGGTGGCATGAGACTGTCATACCCTTTGGCAAGTAAGATTGATCGCGTGCAGGCTTCTCATTGTTTAGTATAGGCTAGGCACTAAAACAAACGACTAAGTACTAATTTTCTAAAGTTTAAACATAATATGCATATAGGTTGTATTCAGCACAAAAAATTTAAATAATATTAAATAATTCAAACTTTTGCTTTACAGAAAGCCAACAATAATCATAGATAATGTAAGGTTAGTAGATTCAGCTAGAGCAGAGCAGGAGTTTGTATGTGATAATACGTTTTTAGTAGGAGTCTATTTACTCTAATCCACACTGCTCAAAAAAAAAATCTTCTATATATGAAAACATCCAACACTAAGCGTTTTACTTTAAATATTTACTCAGAACGACGTAGGTCTCCATCTTAGAGAGCATAATTAAATATACAGACTTTTAATTTGTATTTTATATTGCATGGTATATTATAAATATTTATGATGTATTCTACCATATATTTCAGTGCGATCATCTTACAGAATGTTCTGTTACATATAAAGCTGTACGTTTTTGTCAAGCCAGTGTATCCTAAGAATCGATAGGCGGAACGTTACGTTAATTTTGGATGGGGGAGGGCCATTTGTGATACCAATGCATTTATATGCAGTCTTAATGGTAGGCTAAGTATTTTCAGGTCACGTGAGATTAAAAAAACGTCTCTGTCAGTAGCCTATAGCAGGCGATAGCAATAACTTATTTGGCTAATGTATTTGAGCAAGACTGATCCACTCAGGCTACTTTATTTGTGATACGAATACGGACAGAATGCACGAAGGGAGATGGGAGACTCTAGATGCACCGGCGACCAGGTTTGAGTCTGACTAGGAAGCTTCAGGGCCATTGCCTTCACCATGACAACGATGCACATTTCAGTGACCTCCTCCTTGAGAGATGAGTTGCTGGAAGAAGTTTTTCGGATCGAGGTCTCAAGCTGGATCCTTTTAATAAAACCCCAAATTGCCATTGGGTAGAGGTAATCATGTGACATGACTTTTCAGACTTTCCAGTCTCTTTTAGAATTCAAAATTGTCGATAGGCCTAGTGAGCGGTCCACACATGAATAGTGAGGCTACGTATGTTGAAATAAATAGTTTTTTTATGTTGTTGTTTTCTTCAAATAGCCGGCATAATTCAGTTGAGAGCGAAAAATAGACTTCAGCGAAGCCAAACTTTCCAACAACTTTCCCTACCTGCGCTCTTGGGGCAAGAGACAACAGTTTTACAATGAATTACGAGTTTGAGTGCGAGACAGGTTTCATCAACAGTCAGCCATCGCTAGCAGAGTGCCTATCTTCCCCCCCCCTGTTGACGACTCATTTCAAAGTCATCAGTCAAAAGCTCAGCGCTCACGAACCTATACCCTCTTATCTTACCTCCTTTCGAGCACACCACCCCAAGATTATGCCTCAGGAGTCAGCCAAGCCATATAGGGCCCCGGCACAGTATAGATGGGGGAAGCCCACTGTACGCTAATTATCTGACCCCGGAATACCCGTGGATGAGCGAAAAGAAGACCATTTGACTACTCCTCATTGACTAGGAGTCATTTGCTTCTCTCCAAAAGGTGAGTTTAGGAAAACTAACCGAAAAGAGAACTAAGATCATTTAAGGTCTGAGAGAAAAATGAGTCATATCATCGTCATATCCTTCTTTGCACTATCCTCTCGATGTTTATCTACAGTCTATGTGAAAATTATATAAAATGTTTGACTATCTAGTTTAATTCGAATCAGTGAGGTCTTTCTGATGTCTGACGTCTAACGAAGAATGATAGATAACTGTTGTTGCGCAAGGGACGCTCAGGCATTCATTAGAAGATGCTGGTCGGTACGCACACAGTGGCGATGCTGTTTGCGGTCTACACTGTTTTTCACAATACTTTTTAGTTTATAAGCTTTTTCGCATTTTACAGGTAACATTACATTAACATTACGATAGACAAATACTAGATATTCTTACGTTATTTTTTGTTTGTTGTTGTATATATTTTTGACTATGTAACAAAACAATTCGTGTGTTCCTTTTTTGACAATTTTTTCCAGGCTCACCCGAGCTGCCCGAGGGCGGCTTGTCTAGTGGAGAGGGAGGTTCGCGCCGCCTGAGAACAGCATACACAAACACACAGCTTTTGGAGCTGGAGAAGGAGTTCCACTACAGCAAATACCTTTGCCGACCTCGCCGCGTGGAAATAGCCGCGTTGCTCGACCTTACAGAACGTCAAGTCAAAGTGTGGCTCCAGAACCGACGGATGAAACATAAACGCCAGACCCATATTTCCGACGTCTATGGGGAGCAAAGCAAGACGACTGCCGTTGATGATAGTGGTGAACTGAGCGACGAGGACGCCTCTTTTTGTGGCCTGCTTCATGGTAGACTGGGTGTAGAACACGAGTCGAACTCTTTTCAAAACGACCTGTCAACACTCTCCGGGCAGCCCTGTTTGATAACGACATGCAAACTTTTGAAATGTTTTCTAACAGCTTTATGGAAAGAAGTCTGAAAGCTATTCCCAGTCAGCCTTGCTCTGCAAGGGGACAATAACAGACAACCGATATGCCAGACCGGACAACTGCGGTTCCCCGCATGTTATGGATTTCAAGATGTTTTCGACCGACTCACGTTTGTCTGATGCAGCTTCGCATACACTTTTCAATAAGTCTCTAAAAAGTCCAGATGATATACCAACGGGGTTTTATTTTTTAACGGATTAATTTACCACATTTTGATTTACAAAATGCAAACTACTGATAATCAAAGAGGACCAGTGGACAAATGGACGGATAATTCAGAAGTTTTTAAAGTTTTTGTTGTTATTGTTGTTGTTGTTATTTCCAAGATGAGTGATGATTATCATAACATATCGAAGGTAAGATAAGACCCGGGCGCTGTATTCAGTGTATTGCAGATAGGCCTAATTCATAACAGAAAGCAGTTTAGATTCCTTGAATTTTTATTGTCTGTTGCTTATTTTTGTAAGAATAAACACACTTTGTATGTATTCTATTTTAAAATAAAACACACACACACACACACACACACACACACACACACACACACACCACACACACACACACACACACACACACACACACACACACACACACACACATGTTGCAAATAGGCTAGGCCTATTTGTAAGTATACGAAACGTAAACACGTTATAATCAATACACTTGAACTAAATTAAAATGAATGGTCAGACTCATGTCTGAATGATCTGAGCAGACAATAAAGATAATTTGTGAAGAAAAGTCACACAAATAAAATGCACACAGATTTTATATTTTTACGTTTTTCTCACTTACATTCTGCAACAATGTAATTAGGGGCCATGGAATCAGCGTTAGGAAACTTTTATTTATTTAATTTCGGTTTTATTTAATAAATCTAATCCTAATTATTTATTTAATCTTCTGAATGAATGTAATCTACGTAAAATATTATTTTTTGTTTTCCCCTTAAACGATGCACATCAATAAACTCTATAATTATTCCCACCACATGTGATATTATACATACTGGTGTAAACTTTTCAAATGTTATATTTTAAGTATGGCGTCTTCGCCAATGGTGCGCTCTTTGTCTTTGACTCTTTTCTCCGCGGCGCGCGGGGAAATGCCTAGGGTGTTTCTTTCCACAACGAGCTCATAAATCAAAGTCTTTCAGGCAAGCTGACAGCACCAAGACAATCACTGCATGTGAAACGTCTACCCAAATAAGCGTTTTCACTCCCTGTTTATCATTGAGAAGATTTTGGATCATGAAGTAACCCACGTGGACGGTTAATAATTCATTTTTATTGCCGTTTTAACACCCGGCACAGGATTACACAAACCTCTCATAAACTATTTCATTGTGCGTGCCATATGCAGTTTGTCTTTATCTCTTTTAAGCTTTTTTATTGTCCTCATAACCTGACTGAAATAGTGTGATAGAAATGGTTTATAACCATTAGCCTATATTAAAAAACCCTTAATAAAAACATTTTTTAAATATAATTAAAGGCAGTATTTTTATGTTCCTGAACATCTTCCAGAAAAATATTGTCTTATGTGAATTGACTGCAGCCTATATGTTTTTTGTTTGTTTGCTTACTTAAATCACATTTTTGCTTAAATGCATACTGTCTATGTTAATACTCTGGCTTGCTTGTTATAAAGAACCATGATGTTAAAAGGAGTGTTAAAAAGAGTGATGGGAAATACTAGGTCGTCAGGGGCTTGTTGAAAGCGCCATTTTGAGTATTAAAAAACATTAGACATCTGTAAGAATTTTTTCCCATGTTCATCCACACGGGGCGCATGCCTCCCTGCTCCATTATGGCTATGAGATTGAAATAGCCTATATAGGCTATACTCTCTCTTGCTTATGATAACTGATCGCTTTTTGACCACTGATCACAAAACAAGTAGGCTAATAAAGATAATTTTCACCAAAGATCACAGAATCATACATAAATACATAAATCGTACATAATTCGCTTATAGCAGTAGGCTAATAACAGTGCTGGCTAGCACAGACTTTTTAAGAAAGGCTCACTCTTATTAAATTCTGAAAACATTCTAATGCAAAGATAGTAACAGAAATAATTAGTAATCAGTTCAGTGTTTTTATCTTTTTGACAAAAGATGATGCGTAGCCTACAGCCTAACAGCATCACAAAGTAGCCCAATTTACTCAGGCTGAATAAACCATACGGAAACAAAGACATTCCCTTTACATCATTTTCCTGTGGTTCATCTTACCTTACGTAATTCTTCAACATATTTCCCCACGACAGTATGTTGATGCTGCCTGGACGTTGTCTGTGAAACACTTGCTCCTCTGCCAGCGAATCCATCCTTTCAATCGGGGGTTAAGGTTGGCCTACGTCATGTTGATCGACAAGAGGTCGGCATTTACATAAGTCTGGTCTTTAACGACAACCTGTCAGTGCAAGGCCACTTCAGATCAAGATGAGACAGAGCAACTGATCACTGGCTGACCCAGCCCACGTGACTGTCACTGATCATTCATATCACTAGCGCGCGGGCACCCCCAATTCACGACTGATTGAAGGAGGCAGAAGGGTGGCTCGGCACAACCCCGGGTGAGTGGTGAGACGTTAATCAGTCCCGGGGCCCAAATATCTGTCAGTGTGGCAGCCACGCGCAGAAACGCACAGGAAGATGCTACAATGAGCACATTCTTAGATTTCTCGTCCATAAGTGGTGGTGGAGACGGAGGTGGCGGAGGCTCGTGCTCAGTCAGAGCGTTCCATGGCGACCACGGACTTTCAACATTCCAGTCATCGTGTGCTGTTAGGGTAAACAGCTGCAGTGGGGATGAACGGTTCATGTCCAGTAGATCAACACAAGACGCGATTAACCCTCAGCCACACCAAGCCGGCTCGTATCAGTCCCCCGGGACTTTGTCAATTACCTACAGCGCCCATCCAAGTTACGGGACTCAAAGTTTTTGCTCCGGATACAGTCACTATGCCCTAAATCAGGATGTGGACTCATCTGTGAGCTTTCCCCAGTGCGGCCCTTTAGTTTACTCTGGAAATATTTCTTCCACTGTTGTGCAGCACCGTCACCATCGCCATGGTTACAGTGGCGGAAACGTTCACCTCCATGGCCAGTTCCAGTACGC
This sequence comes from Pimephales promelas, assembly GCF_016745375.1. The sequence continues at coordinate 12,228,013 of NW_024121211.1, read as the reverse complement.
CTCAGCCACATATGGTAATAGTCCAGATCAGGCGAATCTGACGTTTGTGGCGGGCTGCTCAAATCCGCTGTCCCCACTGCATGTGCCTCATCACGATGCATGTTGTTCACCTCTATCAGATGGCGTGTCCACAGGGCAGACATTTGACTGGATGAAGGTTAAACGGAACCCGCCAAAAACAGGTGAGTGCCTGTAGAACTTTTAAATGTCAATGTCTGTTTTTTGACTGATATTGTTGACAATGTATGCTACGATTGAAAATGACTTAAATGAGAGACTGAAATGAAATGCATGCGCATTTATTTATTTATTTTTTTAAAAAAATCTGTTTTTCGTCTCTCTCCAGGGAAAGCTGGGGAGTATGGATTTGGTGGGCAGCCAAACACGGCACGCACCAATTTTACGACAAAACAGCTGACAGAGCTTGAAAAGGAGTTTCATTTCAATAAGTACTTGACTCGCGCGAGGCGTGTGGAGATCGCGGCTGCTCTCCAATTGAACGAGACTCAGGTGAAGATTTGGTTCCAAAATCGTCGCATGAAGCAAAAGAAACGCGAAAAGGAGGGTATTTTGCCTAAATCTCCGTCCGAACTGAAGGATGGTCTCGAAAAACCCGAGAACGCATCCGAAAAGTCGCTCTCCGCACCTTCCACGCCCTCTCCCACTCCGCCCGTTGATGCCTACTCCTCGAATTAAACGGCGTTTGTTCTGCCAACCTGTTAGTGCAGAACTGTTAATCTTGTTTCAAGGTCAGAATCATTATGTGACATACAGAGACCATTGCACAATTTTGTTTCGACCTGAACCGTTTTGACCATTCAGTGTATTTCCGTGCTACTTTGTGTTATTGTGAAATGACTGTTAATAGTATTGGGCACCTTGTCAAGCACCTATATAGAACAAGTGGATTGTGCATTTCCGTGCACAGTAGCAAATGCTGCACCTTTACACATGTCTTTTGTCGGATTTACACACCACTTGTCAAAATGCCTACCTCAAAAACCAAAAGAAATAGCCTAGTGCAATATATTTAAGTAATGTATTATTAAGAGAGATTGGTCAACTGTAACTCTCGGCAAATGCTTGTTTGAAGATACTGACAACTTTTCTGGACTGTGCAGTGTTAAGTTACCCTGATGTTGTGAATGTGTTGTGTGAACATGGTGCGCGATTATTTTAAGTTGTCGTGGGTCATACTGAGTTTTATCAGTCGGAGATGTAAGCACAAGTCTCCGTTAGAAACATGATCAAGATACGGGTGAATTAAATGTGTGAACTAAAAAATTTTGAACGCTGGTCCTTTACTCTTGTAATAATGCCTGTCATGTCCCCCACACAGCCGCATTTAACTTTCAAAAATATTACTGACAGGCTACCTTTACAATAAAGCCGACCATCTACAAGTTAGGCTATATAAAGTTTAGATAATGTGTTCATTGTTGAGGGGTTTTTTTTTTCCTTTGGCTGGACCGTTATGTTTGAGTCATCGATTTGCATAATCTACCAATAGCTCACTCTCTGGCTCCGTAACTGATGTATGCGTCCGCGCGTTGTGTCTTCCTCAGGGACAAAAATATATTGGCACATGGTAAGCATGTTTATCCACGAAAGAAGATGCTCAGCCTACTGTCACCGTCATTCGTGATGACAACCCGATTGACCTGTCAGTTTATCGAAGGCAAACGAAGGACAAGGGGGTAAAAATTAACATCGATTAAATCATCTCAACTATCGACAAGAATGGGTCGGTCTTGGTCGGTCTGACCCCGTCCGTGTTGATGACGTGTGTTTCTTCATATCATATTATTTTTGTTTTATTTTGAGTGTCGAGTAGGCTAACAGAAGAATATAAAGAGCAAAAATTCTGAACAACAAATCTCTCCCCCCCCCCCCCCCCTTTCTCTCTCTCTCCCTCACACGTTGATGCGATTATAAGAACATTGCATGAGTAGCCTAATGTTTTTTTTAATATACAAACTGTATATTTTACCCCTACACCAACCTATAGCCCTAAACTTAGACCCATCACAGAAAACGTTCAGCATTTTTACATTTTTTAACAAAACATTGTCTGGTAGGCTATTTTGAGCCATTTTAATTACGAGGACTCTGGAAATGTCACCATTAACCATTTATGTTGTAATACCCACGTCCTTATACACATGTGTTCTATATATCACATCCCCTTACACTAACCATACCCCTAAACCTAATCATCATACAAAACTTTCTGCATGTTCACATAAAAAAAACCCTTTAATTTAATTGTTTTACAACCAGATTTACAAATGAAGACGTCCCAAATGGAAGTTTTTGGAAATTTTGTCAGGTTTTGATCACTTCTGGGTACAAATCTGTCCCCAAAAATTGTTAAGTAGGCACACACACACACACACACGTGCGCGCGCGCACACACCTTAAAAGTTCCGTTTAGTTAACTTATTTACTTCATTGAGTACAGAAAGCGCGACAGTCCGACATTTTCAGTACGCACTCTACACAATGGTCTTGATTGAGAATTCCCCTTTTCCTTAAAACCACCTGCACATGAGGGTTGCGTGTGAGTGTGGAGCCTAAATTTCTTCTTGTCCGGTTGCGAAAGTTCTAGACTAGATGCGTTATTCTGTTTAAAACTATAGGCTACTCGTATTAATGTATTTCCTAAGTGAAAATTATTAGTAGCCAATTCTGTTTAAACTTATTAACTGAGAGAAAAGTTTTCCATTCAACTTTTTGATTTTTGTTAAAATGTATTAACAAAGTAACCAAAATATTTTGGTAAAAAATAACCAAATGATAAAATAATAATAAAAATGAACATTTTACAATTAGACCTATATGAAACCGAAACATAAATCTGAGGAAATAAAGCCAAGTCAATTTAAAGTCAAGTTGAGATTTAAATGTCTTCATTTCGCGTCTCTAATCGCCAGACTTAAGGAAGGCTCGTGACTGTGAAAACATAAATACGATCATATTATTTTCCGTTTAGGCACGTCAATAAAAACGGGCTACAAAAAAGTAAGAAACGTTTATGCATCTTCAGCCTATATACATCTTCATATTTTGCGATATTTAAAGGTTATTTTGACATTGTTGCCTTTTTAAGGAGACTGATAACAAAGGATTACTGAAATATGTCACTGAAATGTTAAAATCAGACACTATTGTTATTATTATTATTATTATTTATATTAGTTATATTATTATGTTTTATATTAATTGAATATTAATTTAGTTATTTAAAGATCTCTTTTAAATTAAACTGTTAAATTAGCCTATTCATTCATGTTCTTATAAAAAACTAACAAGAAAAAATTCAGTTCTATTTATTATCCCATGATAATAATAATATAAAAACAATGCAATTGTAAAAAAAATAAATAAATAAAAAAGGCTATGTAAATATTTCGGTAAAAATTGATTCTTTCACGTGGATATGTAGGCTATATAATTGTAGCTTATGGGTCACTGAGAGTGACATTTTTGAGATCTTTTTAAAATTTTTGAGATCTTAACACTGAGTGAGTGCTATCATACCATAATCTATATCAAGCGAAAGAGGTCGTAATTTACTTATATTTAAAATGTATTCAAATGTATACGAAAAAAAGTCATGGCACGTTTACAGTATAGCCTACTTAACGCAATTCCATTTATGGCAGTCAATGATTCTATGCTACCTATAAATAAATAAAATCTATCAATCCCTTTCTTAATTAAATATTTGCCAATTGACCTTCTCTATCTGAAAATTAAAAGATTTTATGTGACTAACCATTGAATTATGAATAAATATAACAACAACACTGCAACACATGTACTGCACGCATTGCCATACAGTCTTTTTCTATGTCTGTATTTGTATGTAGCTGAAGGTGGAACACCTGTTGGTCACTTTGGATTGTGCACATGAGAGATACAGAGAGTGCAAGAGGGGAAAAAGCAGCAAGGTCATCTAACACTGTTGTGGGTTTGATGTTAAAAACTAATGTCTAACATAAATTCATTTTATCATTTGGACTAATTCTAAAATGTGTTCATTCTTTTGAAAACTATGCTCTAAACCTCAAAAAGTGCTATAGTTTTTTGTCAGCATATTTGGTTTAAAAAAAGTTACATTTCACTCAGTTCTAATCTGTTCTCCCTCTTTCTTAAAAATGGAACATATAACTTAAATATTGTTGTCACATATGGAAAGGTATGAGCCCAAATTAGTAAATCAATTAGTTTTCACATACAGTAGGTCTAAATAAGGCAAAACTAAAGAATAAAAACTAAAACCTTTCATTTTCCTGAGGTCTTACTTTGATCAGTCATACTCTTAGCAACATTAGCCTTAAGAGTCAGATAATCCAGCAAGCAAAACAACTTAATGCTAACCTAATAAGTAGAGTATCAAGCATGCACACTCAGAGACACTCTTAACAAAATGCATGTTTAAAGGGATACTCGAACCAAAGATGAAAATTCTGTCATCATTTACTCAACCTCAAGTTGTTTCAAACCTGTATGAGTTTATTTCTTATGCTGAACACAAAGATAGTATTTTTGAAGATCGATTGGAACCAAACAGTTGTTTGTCACCATTGACTCCCATAGTAGAAAAATAAAATACTATGGAAGTCAATGGTGCCAAAGTTACAGTCATTCTTCTAAACTTGAGGGTGAGTAAATGATGAATTTTCATTTTTGGGTGGAGTATCCCTTTAAGCAAAACATGCACATATGGCAAAAATGCACTTACTGTTATTTTATTTAAACAAAAAATGAAGGAATACTGGGACTGCAGTGGCAATATATTCACTTATCTTGTCTCTGCTCTTTCCATGTAAACAAAGAATTACATCTTATACAGGAATAAAATATATATAAAACATCTCTCAAATAATTTGAAGGGGGGGGGGGGTATTATATGCTTATTTAAACTTTATGACTTTCCCTGTGTTAAAAGCAATAGCATATACGAAAACATCTCCAAATGTCCATCCCTGCAGCTAACAATGGAAACTGCATGTTAGAGCAATGGACAAGACATGCTGTCTCAGGTTATTTAACACCTTAACTTTTCCATAGTCTAAGGATAGTGTTTTTGTGATTATAACATGTCCTTTCAGTAAAACAAATTGTGTAATGATAACTCACACGGAATAGACATAGACATGGACATAGACATATTCTCGTTGTCATACATGAAGCCTATAATTTAGCCTAAAATTGATGAGAGCAAAGCTGATGTTCGAAGAACATTACAGAGGGGTGTTCAAGCGAGAATCAGATCGAAAAAGAGGAAGAAATGGGGGGTAGAGAGAGGCAGACAGAGTAAAAAGGACAGAAAGAGAGAAGTCCATCCATCACACTGTCTTAACCTCACAGTGACCCCAGCCTGGCAGCCAATGAGGCACCTCTCCTCTGTGCAGGAGATCGGGTAACCGTGGAGATGGACTGAACGTTTTAGCATGCTCTTTTTGTGCGATCTGTCAACACCTCCCAGAACGTCTTGCTACAACTTAACTGATGTGAGTGCCACTACTTGATTGAAATGACTAGACCCACAATAACTTAAATACACAAAGCATCTTAGTTCATATCCATATAAGAACACAACCATGCATACGAGGAGGAAAAGGAATGCGCTCATGCACACAAACTATGGCCTATATTCATTTTAGAATATTTCTTATCCGAAAGGATTAGGCTTAACCCGATCATACATTTAGTAATAAACTTGTCTGATGCTTTTTTAATTGTTTGGCATAAGAATGGCTGTAAGGCAAACATTTTAGTCATATGCCTGTTACTGAGAGGAGTAATGGTGAATTGACAATAAGCTGAATTAAAGCCTTCTGATCTTCAAAACTATATGCAACCTTTGAAACCAAAACTCCACAGAGCTTCTGCAAATTCTTGTTCTAAATATATTTAAAATAGTCAACAGACCAATCAAAGGGCATGTATGGATAAGCAACTTTAAATAATATAATATAATATAATATAATATAATATAATATAATATAATATAATATAATATAATATAATATAATATAATATAATATAATATAATATAATATAATATAATATAATATAATGTTCTATTAATGCCCTTCAGTGCAAGAAAGAGGGGGACAAAAAGGATAGGTGATGAAATGTGGGGGAAATTTCCATAGTCAGTTTGCTCCTACAAGCAAAACCAAAGTGCATCAGATAATACTGATTCTGTTTCAAGTTCAGCTCACCTGCACCAATTAGCCCTGAGGAAATAGTCTGACTTCTTTGCAAAGAATTCACAGACATACACAAGGCATACAAAATCAAAATGAAAAATGACTCTCACACGCCTTTTGACAGGCCTACCATTTAAACATTGTATGCGGATTTGGTGCAATTAGTCCTCTGTGTGACAAATTGATCATTTGATTTTTTTTTCCTGTTGTATACATAGAGAAGTGGAGATTTCAGCTATCAGAAGAGTAATCAATGCATTTAAAAGCATATATCTTATATATATATATATATATATATATATATATATATATGAAGAGTTCAGATGCAAAAGCCTCTAAATGCCATTTGAAATTTTCTTCTTTAATGATGATTTTTATCAAACTTGTATATTTAAGTTCAGTAATTTCACTTAAATAACAATTAATAGGTAATTATCATTGCCATTTAAGTGAAATCACTGAACTTAAATATACAAGCTTGATAAAAATGATCATTTTAGAAGAAAATTTCAAATGGCACTTAGAGGCTTTTGCATCTGAACTCTTCATATATATATATATGAAGACTTCAGATGCAAAAGCCTAAAAGCCTATAAGTCCATCTAAAGATTTAGGTTCCTATGTTCTTTTTCATAAAATGCATTTTTTTTCATAAAGATCATATAAATAATACGAAGACCAGTAAAATGGGTCAGTTATGCTCATTTTAAGGTATGGTCTTCAAAGACAATAACTGTAGGGCTGGATTTGTGTTATTATTTGTACATCATGGTTGTCAACAACTGCTTCTCTGCTCACTATTAATGCCAACACTAGTCACACTGTCAGGGTCTGAGTAATAATGATATTCTTGTTCTTGGAAGAATGGAAATACAACCAGGGGATGTTGTGAAACTCATATTTTTTATAAACTGAAACATCATGTTTTTTTCACATGCCTACTCTCACACTAACTGTCTTTCACAAAACAGAGAAAGAAAATGATAGACAAGCTGTCAGACATCTATACAGTGAAGTTATGCAAGAGTAATTATTGCCTGTCCCCTCTAGGCAAAGCTAAGTCGCACCTTACACACACCTGCATGAGACCGGAATGAAATGCAAACTACATTTCCCACGAGGCAATGTGTGTTCATAGTTGACTTGATGGCTGGGATATGATGGACAGGTTACTGAGCTGAATCATCACCAGGTGCTGATCTACACTTGGAAGACAGGACATTATAGAAACATTAAACTGCTTAAGTCTTACAAGTTCAACTGTGATGGACAAGTGGATAATAAAAAAAAAATAGAGGGATTTTAGTTCACCCAAAAAAATGTGCATTCTTTGGTAACACTTTACAACAAGGTTCATTAGTGAACTAGACTAACATGAGTGAATGTCGACTATGAACTAACCATGAGAAATACATTTTTTACTGTATCTTTGTAATCTTTGTTAACATTAGTTAATTAAAAAAAGATGTTCATAGTTAGTTCACAGTGCATTAAGGAATGTTAACACGATTTTGATAAAGTAGTAGTAAATGTTAAAATTAATATTAACAAAGATTTTTAAAAAAATACTATAAGTGCAGTTCATTATTAGTTCATGCTAACTAGTTAACCAATAACCCTTATTAAAGTGTCGCCATTTCTTTAATCATTTACAGACCCTCATGTCATTCCAAACCAGTATGATTTTTTGTTTTTCTGTAGAACACACAAGATATTCCGATGAATTATATTTGCTTTCGACAGAAGAAATAAAGTCATGAGGGGGGTGGGACAACACAACAACATGAGTAAATTATGGGTGTATATGGTATTATACGGTAGTAAATATAGCTTGTGATATTTTTAGCCATTGACCGGAATGATCCTCAGAATATGTCTAATGCCAATATGAAGTTAACATTAATAAAAACCTTCTGGCCGTCCCTTGTTTCGTCACTTAGTTATAGGTTAAAGTCTAGTGGCATTTCATCATGAGGATGAGTAAACTAATGCTCTGCTGCTGTTTTGTTTAGTGTTGGACCAGAAAGCCTCAGTAGGCTCCTCGTTTTTAAAAACTTTGCATAGACAGCCTAGGTCTATTTGCAGATCCTGACCTCTTTGTGCATTAGGCTTACACCTGCGCACTATTATCTCCCCACATTATAATTTGTGCAACAGTGGCTAAGTGATTCCCAGTACAAGCGAGCATTTAATGACAGAGCTGTCTTTACCCTGACCATCACTGCCGGACGTTGGCAGGGATCATTCCATCGGAGCGTGACGTGTCACCCATGTGTCTGTGTGGCCGGTGATGTGATCTTTAGTCCCCTCATGATCTATAGACTGGCATTTTGGTCGTTTAGACACCAGACCCCAGCGTGCATGCTAAACACTCCGTCAGCCAATATCCTGACAGGAACTTAACGCAGTCACGGCAATACTAAGACAGGACAGGGAGATGCTGAAGACACAAGCGCCAATAGCCAACTGGCAGCTGGCTGCTGAAGCAGATAAACAACAACAACAACAACAACAAAAACTTTAAAAAATACATAAAAACGCATATTGTTCAAAAGAGACTCTAATCTTTAGAGTTTTATCAAGAGGTCATTTTTGGGCAATTTTTCTGCCTAAATAGGTTGAAGAACACAAAGGAAATGTAATCATGCTAAACTACATATTTGAATTTTTCATATTTAAAGATTATTGAGGCTGATGTCTGTCTGGAAAGTAGATAGAAGTAGATGGCATAGACAGAAAATACTATAAATGTAATTTTGTTACAAAGAAAAATCTTTTTACTTACAAGTTTTACATACAAAAATACCCAAATATGAATTACACAAATATGAAGTTATATTTTATACATTTTACATAATTTTTTAATGTTTCTTGAACATTCTTTGAGCAAAAATGGTTGGGGGAAAAAGTGTTCTGTAAACAGTCATGAAGTCACCTTTATTTGTATAGAAATTTTTACAGTGATGTCATCGTCCAGCTTAGTTCACTCCTCATAAAATGGTGTCAATGCAGGCAGATCAATAATATTGTTGAAGACTAAGTAAGAAGATGCAGATGATATACCAACGTTTATCACAGTACAAGGTCAAATTAAATTGTCTTTCTTTTTTATAAACATACACAATAATATTGGAAGTTATATATTTACTGACCCCTGAATTACAAATGTCCCCGATTTTCATACATCAACTTAACTTAAAGGGATAGTTCACCCAAAAAAAAAATGAACATTTTGTCATCATTTACTCACCTTCAAGTTGTCCCAAACCTGTATGAGTTTCTTCTGCTGAACACAAAAGAAGCTTTTTTGAAGAATGTTGGTAACCAAACAGTTGATGTACCAATGACTTCCAGTATTTTTTTCTATACTATGGAAGTCATTGGCTATACTGTCAACAACATTCTTCAAAATATCTTCTCTGTGTATGAAGGTCTCTTCATTTTTGGTTGAACTATCCCTTTAACTTATTTTCTCTGTTTTTTATGGGGATGGGGGTCAGAGAAACGGACCAGGGTGTGTGTGTCCGTTCAGTACCTTTGGGACCATCTGTCCATCCCTCCATTGACACGTCTATGGAACTGTGAAGTGATCTAAATGCGTGGAGGTGTGCGCTCACATGTCTGTGCCTTAGGTCAATAAAGCCCTCATCAGGGATTCCTTGGCTCGCGCGTTTACATAAACAGCCGCTTAGTGGGATTAGCATGGTGTTAGCCTGTTAGCTTAGCGATGTAAACAGCGGTTTAATCTTTTCCCAGTGTCTCAGGGGGCTGACCAACATGACCAACATCTCATTAGGTTAGGATATTTTTGTATTATCCTTAGGTCACAGGTTCATGTCACAATTGAGAGAGCCTATTTTGGAAGGGCAATCAATTTGTAGTTAAACAAGAAGGTTTAAGCAGAGATATTCACCTCACACCCCGCGGTCACAACGTCGTGGATTCAAGTCTTATAGCGAAATCTGTCATTTAGAGAAAAAAAAGTAGAATTTACATTTACAAAACACATTCAAACAACCAAAAGTTTCCCCATAAGAAGATGCTGAAGGCAATGGGCTCTATGCACGACGGTATTTCCGGTGAAGATATAAGGATGCTCGATTACTTCCGCCTATCGTAGAGTCCAATACAATACCGAGAATTTATATTGAATTTTATACTCTATGGCTATAATAAAGAAACGTTAGTCACAAAAACAGACTAAACATAGACACCCCTCGTTGTGTTTATGCTTCTTTTAAAAATTATATTAAATAAACATAACTATATATAAAATTACATCTAAACGTATGAAAGTTTCATTTCAAAGAAGGGAGGACAGTAAATTTTGAAGACTCTGCCATAATACGGTTTTCCCCGGTCTAATCTCCACAACCAGAAACAGACGAGCATCCTTGCATCAAATGCGGAACTTATGCGTGCATATAGCCCATTGCCAATGTGTCCAAATAACAGGTCCTCACAGGACTCTAAAGGAAAAAGGAGCAAATATGCATCTACGCTTAAATTAGCTTTGGGTGTTTTTACTGCTGGCTCCACAGTTTTTACTGTTAATGTGCTAATGGAAGACAAAATAGCTCATGTTCTCAAGAATGACATTGTGTGACAGGCCAACACGAGAGTTCAGTTAATTTTTTTTCCTCATATATGAACCATCTTAATGATTGAATGCTCCTAAACTATGCACTGTACAACCAACCCCACACCTCAGTTTCAAATGGGAATTTCTTCAAAGCCCTGCAGTCAAATGTAATGCAGAGATGGAGGTAATATGTTTCATACATTTTAGTGACCCACAGTGACTCATTGAAGTTGAAGTTTGCAGCTGTGATGTCTGATGCCTTAGGGACATGCTTCATTTCAACCCCTTTTTGTCTTTTGAATGATTATTCCTTGATGTGGTTTTCATGCATCTCTTCACTGTACTTGACTTGTTTCAGCTCAAGTAACGACCATCATGAATATGGGCCATTTTCCAGTATTTTCTAACATTTTCATTATTTTAATATACTAATTTTCATTTACTAATATCAGTATTCAGTACTAAGTATACAAGATTCCATCTTCTGTCGGTCTTTCATACTCTCTCTTTCTCTTGGTCTACAGGCTCAAATGACACATTACAGCTCTTAAATACAGTTATTCATGAACTGGAATACAGAGACGGCAAGTCAATTATTGCCAACCAGCCTGGAGCTACAGTTGCTCTACCACTTTTTTGTTTTTTTTTTGATCAGAGTATATGTAAATGTTTTGTGCTTTGCCAGGATGGTTTGTGTGTGTGTGTGTGTGTGTGTGTGTGTGTGTGTGTGTGTGTGTGTGTGTGTGTGTGTGTGTGTGTGTGTGAGTGTGCATGTATCCATTAGGGTATTGTTTTGTAAGGATGATATCCATTGCATTCAGCAAAACATGAGAGATCATCACTCCAGTGTGTCATGACCTGAACAGATTTTCTGCATTTTTTTTCCTCTAACAATGCCAGTTGATAGAGATAACACAAAGCCAAAATCCCATCATGTTTGACAAAGAAATATTATTCCATATATGAAATATTTTTACAGCCTGCTTCATATATAGAAACAAAGAAGATTAAAATCCTACACAAATGTGTAAAAAAAAATTCAGATTTTCAGTGGCTGTAGTTTACTGGTTGTATCTGCTATATTGTATATCCAACATTAACAGTGTATCATAATAACTTTAGGTTTTAAGTTAGAAATGATGAACCTCAGATAGGCTAATTATGGTACCATCACCATCAGAACAACCTAAATTTGCAAAAACATTCTCTCACAAATTCTATTCTAAAATACTGCAGGGTGGAAGAAAGTACAAAGAGAACAATACTGCCCCTTGTGTTGACAATACATCATAATGACAAAGATCCTTTGAATGTGTTTGTGTGTGCTTTGTAAATTAAGCATTTATGCTGCATATAAACACTGGACAGGATGCAAATGGTAACAAACTTTTAAGTCGGACTATGTCTACATGTTCGACCTCATCAACAAACACAACCTCTCAACCATAATATTATTTGTTGTTTCTGTAAGCCATATTGATATTGGCTTCATAGAGGTAGACACCTTGATATTACGAACGGGATGTTGTCTTTTGTGTGTCTGGTTCAGGTATTTCCAACACTATGGGGACAAAATGTACCCAAAGGGATGATACCAGAAATGTTTGATCTGGTGGTGCTTTTCAATCATACTTGAAAATGTAAATATGCAGAATGGATTGAGGGTTTTGTTTAGGGGTAGGGTTATGGTTAGCTGATAGAATGCAGAGTTTGTACAGAATAAAATGTATTATGTATGTGGAAAGTCGCCATTTGTGTGTGTGTGTGTGTGTGTGTGCAAATAGAGGTAAGTTCAAGGTGTGTACATGCAAGAGAGAGAATAAAAGAGCCTGTGATGATATGTGAAATAAAATTCAACACATCTTGTGTATATATACATTTATTATATGGGCCTATATATGAAGAGTTCAGATGCAAAAGCCTCTAAATGCCATTTGAAATTTTCTTCTTTAATGATGATTTTTTATCAAACTTGTATATTTAAGTTCAGTTATTTCACTTAAATAACAATTAATAGGTAATTATCATTGCCATTTAAGTGAAATCACTTAACTTAAATATACAAGCTTGATAAAAATCATCATTAAAGAAGAAAATTTCAAACGGCATTTAGAGGCTTTTGCATCTGAACTCTTCATATAGTATTACTTATGAAAACCATAATGTGACAATGAAGTCAAAAAGATACCAAATAAACTGAAAAAAACACACTCTAATGTATTCTAAATAACAAAACTACATCTACAGTACATCTAAATAACAAAACTATGTCTTAAGTCCAAGGACATACAGAGGTTGTAAAGGACCAGTGTGAAGGTCTCTGTTTATATTCCAGCTCTCCCCCATAGCTGGTGGAACACATATGTTGACTCATACTGTGAAGTGACCGGCTTGTGTTTTGAAGGCATCACACCCCACCAGGTTCAAACAGGGGTCAGGCCCCTGTTTTTGCTCTCATCCCAGCTGTGATGGAATGTTACCAGGGCATTGCTATGGCAACCTGCCACTTATGCACAAATAGACAAACATAAGAACATGCAAATATAAGACATTATAAATAGTCTTTGGTATCTGTGTTATTTTTGCATGTGTTTTATTTTTTAAAGCCTATAACCCTGAAATTATGTAACAATGTCACACAATGTTTCACTAGATACCTCTTTAAATATTAATAATTTCTTTAAACTCAAAGCAAATTAACAAATCACCTCTGTAAATGTATATTATGTGAAAGCAACATAAATGGCTTCACATTGTCACTGATACAAAACATACTGCCTCAGTTACACAAACCTAGAACACTCTTGTAAAAATGCCCTATTACACCTGTCCCGCCAGATTGCATGTTACCTTGACCATTTTTTTACACATAATGTTTTTCATTTGTGGTGGAATTAGAACAGATGGTGCTTTATTTTAAACCATTTCACCTCTATTATACAACTCTATGGATACATTATATGTAAAAAGTGTAAAGAAGGGTCAGGACATTATACTTTAAACTTTGTCAAATTTCCCTATTTCACAACTAGACAGAGGTAATTAATGGATCCAAACCCTTTTTTAGAAAGTAGGTTAACGCAGGAGCTGCTAGTACTGACCCCTATAGGCATTTGTAGTAATTACACAAATTATTCAGTGGTCAATTGGATGAATAAAAATATCACTAGAAGATAATAACAATAATAATAATAATTAAAGCTGCAAGCAGCATTTATCGGTGTTCAGGTCTTTAAGGCATTTAAGCACAAAAGCATCAAAAGACATTAAGTTGTATGTAGCAGGCATGATTTATCATGATATACTACATTTCAGCTTGATATTACATAATTAACCATGTTCCAATATGAATTATCATAATTTAACATGTTAAAATATGATTTACTACAGTTTAGTTCACACACTCATTTTCAACTTCAGGATAATAGTCATTTTTTACTAAATGTGGTTGTAAATGTTAAAAGATTGAATTGATAAAGTTATACTATGAATTATAGTTGAGTATTGTGAAAAAAAAATAATTTAAACAGCAGTGGGCAGTACAACACCACTCATTGGCCACCTATAATCCGATCCTCACGAAACTTTGCGGAGGAACTTTGGTTGCTGTAGCGCCACCTATCCACCTATGCACCTCGTACTCTGATAGCTTTGAGATATACAAATCCGAGATATACATCTTGTCCGTCTTGAGCCAGGGATTACAGTGGTGTAAAAACATTGAAGCTAAGTCAAACGGTCTTGGAGTTATGAGCAATTTAGTACTTTTGGTTGCTGTAGCGCCACCTATGGGCCAATCGGGCTCATACTCTGATAGCTTCTCCACAATTTGAGGCCCTACCATCTGACAAAGTTTCAGAGCTCCAGCCCTTGCGGTTTGGGCTGCACGATGCGTTTTAGGGGATTTTTTTTTTCTTTCTAGCAAATACAATAGGTTTTCAGCACTTCGTGCCTGAACACCTAATAATAATAATAATAATAATAATAATAAGAAGAAGAAGAAGAAGAAGAAGAAGAAGAAGAAGAAGAAGAAGAAGAAGAAGAAGAAGAAGAAGAAGAAGAAATATAGCTTCAAGCAGCAAAGAGGCCAAGCACAAAGAAGGCATGATAAATTCATGACAGCATGGAAGTATGGCCAGCATGGCAGGGAACATCAGACCAACTGCAACAATGAGCAATTAATTAATTTACTAGTAAATACACAAATATGCTGTTTACACAAGCAAAGGCGATTACTGGTAAGACATTATGGGTGTAACAATACATCGGTATGGATCGATGCATCGATCAAATGTCTATATTTGATATACGGTACCTTTATTTTGACACTCTCCAAATCCTCATGTAATGTCCATCTACTTATTTCCGCCATTTTCTTTACTCACCTCACTGTCTGCCAGTGTGTCTCTATAATGTCAATCTCCTCAGCTGAAATAGACGCCTGACAAGACTGACCGAACCCTAAACAGCCGATATTCTCCACTGTCAAGGCATCACAAGATCATGTTTTACAGCAAAAACCGGCAAGCACCCTTGTTGTTGGTGAACACAACCCGATAAGTCAGTTTTAGTGAATTAGCGTGCAGTATTCAGGTCAGGTGATAAGGCTGCTTGTCACTTCTAAAAGACTAGCTGAGAGGAGTTTCACCAAAGCCGACTAAAAGTGATCGAGGATAGAAAATTACAATGAACTTGATGAACCTGTCATATCTTCTTCTGGGTGTGAAATGAAAATAAAGCTGAAACGTTTTCACAGAACCTTCATAAAGCAGCACGTTACAGTGGTGAGGGAAAAGCTCACAACAACAAAGCTGTTCAAGGCCTGACTCGGTTCACGAGTTCACACTTACAAATAAGTCAGATAGAATAAATGCGTATTTGGCGTGCTGTCCGAGGACAGGGCTCCGGGCTCGGTATAATGGCCCGAGTACGCTCCCCCCGTTTTCTTGACTGTGAAAAATAATGTTTTTTCTCGGTATGCGGCCCGAACCCAGAGTACTCCCCGCAAAAGCTGCAAATAAAATGCAGGACAGCTGCCAGAATAACGCTGATGACCCCCAAAACTTGCGGAATACAGAGTTTAAGGTAACAGCTGCAGGAAGGGGTGGTACGCTGGAAGGCTTCTTTTAGGATGGGAGTTGGTTGTCTTGAGGTCGGATGGGTTTGCCTCTCGCGTGGTAGGATGTGAATGGTCTACTGCAGGAGCAGAGGAGAATGATATAACTGTTGCAGTGGAAGCGAGTTAGATGGAGAAAAAGGAGGAGAAGACACTGCTGCGGCAGTTGACCGGACTTGCTCTAATTAATGGAGCTCCTGCGGGAGCGGAGTAGATGGCACTGCTGCGGCAGTGGACCAGACTTGCTTTAATTAATGAAGCTCCCGCGGGAGCAGGGTAGGTGACACGGCTACAGCAGTGGAGCAAGTTTGGATGGGTAAAGGAAATTACTGCGGGAGTAGAGGAGATGACACTGCTGTGGACCAGACTTGCTTTAGTTAACAGAACTCCTGCGGGAGCGGAGTAGGTGACACGGCTGCAGCAGCAGAGGCGCAAGTTTGGATGGGTAAAGGAAATTACTGCGGGAGTAGAGGAGATGACACTGCTGTGGACAAGACTTTCTTGAATAAATGGAGCTCCTGCGGGAGCGGAGTAGATGACACTGCTGCAGCAGTGGACCAGACTTGCTTGAATTAAATGGAGCTCCTGCGGGAGCGGAGTAGATAACACTGCTGTGGCAGTGGAGCAAGTTTGGATGGAGGAACGGAGCTCCAGCAGGAGCCTAGTAGAAGACACTGCTGCGTCAGTAGACGAATTTGCTTTTGATTTGCTTTCCTGGGATCCTATTGTGAGTTGAGAGGAAGTTAGCTGAGGAGGGTTCGTTGAGCTTCTTCGGTATGGAAATGGTTTGAATGGATGTAACTCTCAAAGGCCTCCGACGACCAGCGGCCAAGCTCTTGATTTTGTTGCTGGGAGAGGCCTTTTTGAGAAGCTATGTTTGCTTTGCCTATACGGAATGAATGGCTGGAAAGATTGTTTGCTGGGATGCCTGATTGAAGCAAGATGGACTTGAGATGTTTTTGGAACCAGAATTGTGTGACGGAGCTCAGGTGAACCTTCCATTTCTTTCCGATCTCCATACTGAGATAGAGAGGACATGGAAGAACCCATATTCTGCCCATATCCACCGACATCATTAGGGTAGTCTTGCTAATGTTGAGGTGATAGGAGAGCGGATATCGACACTGAGAGCTCCAACCCTGCAAGTTTGGATGTCAGAGCATACATGCCAGTGGGTCAGGCCGGTGCTGCCCTGCACACCATGGCGGTGTTGCAGGTATACCAGACCGACCTGCTAAGGGATCTTGACCAGGAAGTGGGGACCCTGAGGCGGTTACTGAGCTGCACCACAAGGCCAGAGAACTAGTGTCGCCTCTCTTGCACCCCCTACGTTTAGTAGGAGGTCGCATAAAAGGCACGAATCCCACAAGAAGAGGGAACTGAGGGAGGTGATTCAGCACAAACACATACAGCCTCGATGGTGGATCACCTCCCCTGAGGGCGTCATTATATCTTAGCCCTCTCCTCTCTTCCCCGACTCCCCAAGCGCTTACATCAGGCCTGAGGCTGGGCCCGTGGTGAGAACAATGTTCTGATGGCCCGCCTCGGCTCGGTTACTGGGAGTGCCTCTTTCAAGCATGTAAAGGCGGTTGACCCCATGTTCATAAAGAACTGACTGGTGAGTCTTCTGGGTTCTGGCAGCTAGTGGCCGCTTGCTATCAGTTCAGCTGGTCTTAGCAGGGAACTTCTGAAAGCAAGCTTGCACCCTTGCATGACTAATGATCATTTTCTGCTATTTTCCTAACTCCAGCTGCTCCTGATGAGCTAGATGGTGCCTTGTATGGTGAAACCGCCGTTGGTGTATGAGTGGGTGAATGTGAGGCAAAAATGTAAAGTGCTTTGGTGGCCATTAGGTCTATGAAAGCGCCATATAAATGCAGTCCATTTACCATTTCCCAAGGTTCCAATCATAAGAACCTTGAGTACATCAGATCTGCCAAATGACTAAAGGCAGGCTCGGATCTCAGTTTTTCCAGGGTGTCAACTTGCCTGGAGGAAGGCCAGTCAGACCCTCAACTAGGTGGTGTGATGAAATTTTGCAGGTACCCTCAAGTCATGGTTGTCATTACACAAACCAAGCTTGGTCTGAATATCCTAAAGCATCGCAGAGAAATAGCCTCACATCCATTTTGGCGTGCTCTTCGAGTTCAAATTCATTTGCACGTTATTTGAAAGCGGTTTGACAAATCAACTTGAGTTAAATAATAATTCAATAATTATTAGCATAAATGTGTGTGCACATTTAGACAGTGGAGGAATTAGAGGGATAAAGTTAGAGGCTCCAAAATCACTGTGGTTAATGTTCAGACTGTCCTCTATCTGTGTGCCAAATTTCATAACTTTTCTGCCAGAGGTTCAATGAGCTTCCATAGACTCCAAAGAGGAGGAAGAAGAACACTAATGAAGCACCTTCGCTGCTTGGCCCCTAATAATAAAACAAGTTACATATATAAATGAACCATTTTGTCAGATTGCATGTTTGTTTTTATCAACCACTAAACCACATTGAATTGTATTGTTGACAGCCAAGGACACATCTGCTCTGCTTGCAAAAATCAACCATATGATGGTGTCTTTCTTTGTAAAAAAGATTTGTGTCACTTTATTTTAAGGTGTCAGTGTTGCAGTGTAATTATAAATTTACACAGTTTTGATTACACTGTACTGAGAGTAGAATTAGGATGAGGGTTTGGTTTAGGGTTAATTGCATGTTATTATGCATAATTTATAGTTACAGAAATTACATATAGCATGTGTAACAGTGACACTGTAAAATAAAGCATTTGATTCAGACACTCACACTTGCCTTAATGAGCCAGTATTATTACCTTTTAGACTCTCTCTTCTTCCAGCCATGTATTACATAAAACATTTTCAAAAGATATGTCACATGGAATGCCTTTGAACAGAAGGTAGCTAGTGCGAGAGTAGCTAGTGTGCACTCCCAAAATGTACTAGTTTTTCTGGTTGTCAGCAAGTATATATACACTCCTGTCCTTTAGTGTGTATGTGTGTGTGTGTGTGTGTGTGTGTGTGTGGATGTTCAGCGTTCAGCATGAATCTTAAATTATTCATCATGTCAGACTCTCCTCTTCACCTAGGCATCACCATGGAAACTGCTGACCAAGAACTTCCACCTGTCCCCATGGATACCTTCTCTCTTCCTCTGATGAGTCAACATGTCTGCCTTGTGCTTTTGACACAGTAACCTTTATACATTTTTAAAAAATGTGTTGCTTGATGTTAATCAATTAAGAACACAAAATAATAATTTTGTTTTCTTATTCAATACAATTCATTTACATTTATTTATTAAGCAGATGATTTTATCCACTTACAATTATTGACTTACAACTGAGGAATAAAACAAATAATCAATCTAAAGCAATAAATACAAAAAATGCAATTAATACAAAGTTAACACTCACTTACAGACAGGAGGCTCATAAGAGAGAGTGTGAGTAGGAGGTAGGTAGGTAAAAAATACTGTTGAGGTAACAGCAAGCATTGGAGCGGCATTATCTTAATGTACTAGCCATAACCTCTGGTTATTGTTTGGGCTTTAACTAAGTTGCTATACAGGTGACTGTAGGGGGCTACATGTGTAATTTTTAACAATAGCACGCATGGGCAGCATTGTTAAACTGCTTTAGCCATAACCTCTGGTTACTGATCAGACTGATCAACAATATGAATAGAAAAAAGAACTAAAAAAATCCATTCACTCTATTAGCTGTACAGCCGCAGAAAAGTTGACCAATGTAAGCTGTGCGGCCGCACAGCTTATATTGGTCAACTGCTCTCATCCAATCACCAGCTCCACTTGAAACTCCGCCTGGCGCTCGCGTCTCCAACCCAACCGCACCCGCCCCCGCCCCCCTCCGTGCGCGAGCAAACAGCTGACAGTCTACAGTATGGTAGCTAGCTAGTAGCGTCAGATCAGCAATGGATAAAAATATAAACGACAACAGCAAGCGGCCCCTGCTTGCCCCTACTGTAAAGTTTGGACGAAAGAGAAAGTCTGTGGAGGAAAGATCAGAGATTAAAAAGAAATGTGAAGAACGCCATGTAGGATAAATATAGCGTCCTTCATTGACTGTTGGAGAAAGCTTCAGGGAGATCTGGGACTGAAAACGACGCTGACACGGATGACTTTTTGTTCAGCAGGTAAACATGTATTTATTCTTTTATGGTGTGACGTGTTGCATGGCTTTTTATCAGTTTGACAACTTGCTCATGCTGCCGGTTGGCATTGGAATGTTAGCCGTTTAGCATCGCCTATCACGGGTCAAAAGTAATTATATTTCTTGTTCGAGGTTTCTGTTCGAGCCGATCGGAATTTGAACAAGATGCGCTGCGTGCTGCAATAACAATTACTGAAAACCTTAGCAATACTAGTAGTATTATAATGGTGGTGGGGAGTTTAGAACATTTCATGTGTTGCTAATCTTGCGTTGACGTGAACTCAAACGTGACATACGTCAGGGATCAGGTAGCACAGAGGGGGGGGGGGGGGGGTGTGGACCGATTTTTAACATCGTATCCCATAGCTTTAACTATTAAAATTAGCCTGGATGCCAGCCCGAACTCCGCCCACAATGTTTTTTGGTCTGGAAGTTCGGTCTGGACTCGATCCATTGAGGAGTAATTATGATCAGGCAAAAAATGAACGGGCCAATTAAAATGCCAGGGCGGGCTTTATACGATGATGCATAGATGATCTGTAGGGACGTAATAATCACGTTATCAAAGAGTGCTTAACTGTCTTCCCTCAGAGATGACTGCAGCTGGAGAATTGAGATGTATAGATTCCTCTGTCGCGTCTTTTGTAAAATAAATCGACAGTGCATTCATTTTAATAGACAAACAGAGAACTGCAATCAAGGCATTTGTCGATCGGAAAGATATTTTTGGCGTCCTTCCTACATGATTCGGGAAAAGTGTAACTTATCAGCTGGCTCTGACGGTCGTTAAGAAGATGTAATGAAAAGCCTGTGGTCGTTGTGGTTTCTCCTTTGGTGGCACTCATGGAGAAGTAAGTAAAATAAGTAACACTCGTTATTTAACTTCTAAAATAAATAAAGTAGGCTACGTTCTGAATTTGAAAACTGCGCTATGCAAAGGAGTTGACTTATGCGTTGCTCTGATTGGTTGTAGGTCTACCGACTATCCAATTGAGTGCAGATTTTTTTTGCCTCATAATCAAAGCCCAATGGAGGAGTTTCAGACTCATATTCTTTCTTGAATATGAGTATGACGAAGTCAGGCTAATTAAAATGTTTAAATGTTCGCCGATTTCCGCCTCCTTTTTCCCACAACAAAAAACCTTGTTAACGTTACATTGGCAAACTTATTAATTACTCCTCGTTTGTATTTCTTTCTATACTGTATGGTGTATTACTGCATGATACCTGGACGTTCAGTCAGGCAAAACTAGGATGGTTCACATCAGCGTCCGTGTGCTTGTCTGATTCAGAGATTTCGTCCAGGAGAAATTGCCATTGTTGAAATTCTCTGCAGCAGACGGACTCTATCTGTGTCCGTAGCACGCAGCAAGAGCACGGGCACCAGCAGTCCGCCCAGCTCGAGCCAGTCCGGGCTCCTCGATAAAACATCGGATTTTAGCAGCAGAATTTCAAAATCTTCTTCCATATCATGTTTAGTTTCTTCCGTCATTGTCATAACTTCCTATCTGCACAGCACTTGTTAGCTTAGCTTCCAAACAAGATGGCTGATACTGATTTCCATTTCTGCAAGTCCCACCCACTGATCTGTAATAGGCCTGTAGCTTGGTCCCACACCCTTGAATAATAAGGAGCTAAGTTTGTAGTCTCTACACTTTTCAATGAAATGTGACTTCCTGCTTATTATGGCACAAAATGATGATTTTTACGTCATGATAAGCAGGAAGTAAAACACTTAAATCCAAGGGGGTAATCCATCAGCCGGAAGTTGAAGCCTCGCGGGAGCCGCCATTGTAGCAGAACTTCACCTGCTGCTAGCATCCCATTGACTCCCATTCATTTTGGCGTCACTTATAAGCGAATAACTTTACATCTGAGGTGTCCAAAGGTTTAATTTGTCCAATTTATGTCTAAAGAAACACGACAATGTATAAAATGCCCCATTACTTTGTATCTTACGTTATGGCCCCGTATAAGCCGTTTTTGTAAAAATAGGCTAAAGATTGCATCATAACCACGGGACTTTCTGTCGCACAAAAGAAATATTACCGTATAGACAGGAAGATAAGCTTGCAGACAATCTTTTACTGTCTATGAGGCAATGGGGGGGGGCCGGGGGGGCATAAATAGAGAGTCCATAAAAACAACGGGATAAAATATTTCAGCAACGTTTTTATACACAAGTATATACAAGTATACCTTTTAGGAATTAGGTGATTCAGATTTGTCTTGGCACAGCTACTAGAAGATTTTCAACTGTCAGACTGTCGTCACACTCAGAGCTTGCGCAGTCACTCAGACATCAGACAGGAAGTGCAATAATCAGGCTTCAGTCTTCTCCTTTGAAATCAATGGGGTCGCTGTGTCCATTTCTTTTACTGTCTATGCTTAAATCCTTATTTCTCCCATCTCAGGGGCAAATAAGGGAATAAACCATGACCATTCAAAAATATGACTGGGTTTCTAAAGATACAAAGCTTAATGCAAATGGGTGAAGTGTCCCTTTAAGTGTCTTGCTCAGGGACACATTGGTGTCTCACAGTGGATTCAAACCCGGGTCTCTCACACCAAAGGCATGTGTCTTATCCACTGCGCCATCACCCAACACATTCTCATCCCAAGGCATAATATACAACTCTTTTGCGACATCCAACACACGGCACCCTTTAGCATCAAATGAGACACTTTGGGTATGGTAGGTTTGGGGTAGGGTTAGGGTTAGACCACTAGGAGGCGTCTTCTACCCCATATATATCTGCGTCTCATTTGACACTAAAGGATGCCATGTACGTTGGATGTCTATGCTTTGGCAAAAGCATCGTATATGAAGCCTTTGGATGAGAACGGGCTCCATCACCAACCCACCAATGGGTAACTCCCCTCCAAAGGCAACCTTGGACGACCTACTTGTGGGGTAAGATTCAAACAAGCAGAGTGGAGTTCCAGTGATGAGAAGATGGACAGAAGGATCTGATCTGAAAACTGCAGATAGATATAGCAGAATGAAGCTCCGCCGAGCTTATTCAACAACTTTAACACAAGCCATACTTCACTGTTTAAAAGAAGAAAACCTGCTTAAATCAGCCTATTCTGGTTTGTTGATCTTAAACTGGTGTCCACGCCTGATACAGCTGTTGTTTAGCAAGCTGGTTTATCTGGACAGTTTCTAGGTTTCCAAGTGAAAAGTGCCTAAAACCAGCCAAGAGGCCAGATAAAATGAGCACACCAGTTCAGTTTTTTCGTTTCAGCAGCTTACCATTATCATATACCAATTTTAAAAAGTTACTATGTTTTGGGGAAGCAAACTGACCTTTATCTGAGACTAAACTTAAAGCTATTGAAGACAAAATAATCCTGTCAACCGTGATTCTTCATTTGCAATACATTTTCAGTTTCTTTATATCAGTATGCCAGTTTTACTAACTTGCAAAGGCAATTGTATCTCTATTTCTATGTATCAGGAAGACATTGATTGTGGTGCTTTTTATATTTTTCTGAGAGGAGAGGAAAGTTATGGAGGAGAAAAGAAAGAATAAGACATGGCAGTACAATGGCACAGATGAGAGAGAGAGAGAGAGAGAGAGAGAGAGAGAGAGAGAGAGAGAGAGAGAGACAGAATGAGCTTGAGGCCTGTTGAGACCCAAGCACCACTGCGGATTCACTTGCTTCTTACACCATGTGTGAGTGTGTGTGTGTGTGTGTGTGTGTGTGTGTTCGCCTGTGTTCTTTGTGAAGTGTGTGTGTCATGGGGCCTCTGATTCTGACATGGCTCATACATCACAACTCTTGAGTGTGTGTGTGATTACAGAGGGAGGTTCTGAATGATTTATCACTGGGCTTTGAATTTTAAGCTCCAGACACGCGCGCACACACACACACGCGCGCGGACCAGGACTCCAAACTCTAACTCAGCCAACCTCCCACATACAGAACCCACCTGTCCAGCTTTTCCGTTGAACATCTTTCATATAAAGGCCTCATTGCATATGAGCACAGATGCTGGCTTTCAAACCAACCCATAGGATCACATTAACTCATTCACATCTGTGAATAAACCAGGAGAAAAACAACAATGTGCTCATTAAAATAAGGACTATTTTAATTTATCCTTATTTGTAAAACTCATTTTTTGTTTATTGTCTTTTCTGCTTTGAACGCTCAAACAATCGAGAATGGGACTAGTAATGCCAAGGTCACTGATTTGATTCCCAGGTAATGCATGAACTGATAAAAACTTTCAATGCAATGTAAGACACTTTGGATATGTAGAAATGTACATTTATGCAGAAGCAGGAAAATATTTACAATTAAAAAAAAATCAGGTAAAAAATAAAGTGTTATATGTTGAATATAGACCATTTTGCAAGATGTAAACAACACTGGTCCAGAAACACTTCCTGTTTCAGTTTGTAACTGTTTTATTTATTTCACATGTAAAGAAAACATCTTAAAGATGTTTGTTTAACTTTTTGATTCAGTTTTATATGTTCTGTTGGTTGTATTTTATCCCAGCTTTTATGTAGTGTTAAAAAACTGAAACAGGAAGTGCTTCTGGACCCGTGTTGTTTACATCTTGCAAAATGGTCTATATATTTTATTTAAATTTCAATTAGTGAATATATACATACTCTCACCTAAAGGATTATTAGGAACACCTGTTCAATTTCTCATTAATGCAATTATCTAATCAGCCAATCACATGTATTTAGTGGTGTATTCCTGGTCAAGACAATCTCCTGAACTCCAAAATAAATGTCAGAATGGGAAAGAAAGGTGATTTAAGCAATTTTGAGCGTGGCGTGGTCATTAGGGTTTGGTGAAGAATGGTGTCAAAAGGGAAAAACACTCAGTATGCGGCAGTCCTATGGGCGAAAATGCTAGAGGCGAAAATGCTAAATGACTGATTCAAGCAGATAGAAGAGCAACTTTAACTGAAAATACCCACTCATTACAATCGAGGTAAGAAGCAAAGCATTTGTGAAGCCACAACACGCATAACCTTGAAGCGGATGGGCTAGAACAGCAGAAGACTCCACAGGGTACCACTCATCTCCACTACAAATAGGAAAAAAGTGCTACAATTTGCTAGAGCTCACCAATATTGAACAGTTGAAGACTGGAAAAATATTGTCTAGTCTGATGAGTCTCAATTTCTGGTGAGACATTTAGATGGTAGAGTCAGAATTTGGCTTAAACAGAATGCGAACATGGATCCATCATGCCTTGTTACCACTGTGCAGGCTGGTGGTGGTGGTGTAATGGTGTGGAGATGTTTTCTTTTGGCCCCTTAGTGCCAAGTGGGCATCGTTTAAATGCCACGGCCTACCCAAGAATTGTTTCTGACCATGTCCATCCTCTTTTGGCCACCATGTATCCATCTTCTGATGGCTACTTGAAGCAGGATAATCCACCATGTCACAAAGCTCAAATCATTTAAAATTATTTTCTTGAACATGACAATGAGCTCACTGAACTAAAATGGCCCCCACAGTCACCAGATCTCAACCCAATAGAGCATCTTTGGGATGGGGTGGAACGGGAGCTTCGTGCCCTGGATGTGCATCCCACAAATCTCTCCATCAAATGCAAGATGCTATCATATCAATATGGGCCAACATTTCTAAAGAATGCTTTCAGCACCTTGTTGAATCAATGCCACGTAGAATAACGTAAGGCAGTTCTGAAGGCGAAAGGGGGTCAAACAAAGTATTAGTATGGTGTTCCTAATAATCGTTTAGGTTAGTGTGTGTGTGTGTGTGTGTGTGTGTGTGTGTGTGTGTGTGTGTGTGTGTATATATGAAGAGTTCAGATGCAAAAGCCTCTAAGTGCCATTTAAAAAAAATTCTTCTAGAATGATCATTTTTATCAAGCTTGTATATTTAAGTTCAGCGATTTCACTTAAATGGCAATGATAATTACCTATTAATTGTTATTTAAGTGAAATTACTGAATTTAAATATACAAGTTTGATAAAATCATCATTAAAGAAGAAAATTTCAAATGGCATTTAGAGGCTTTTGCATCTGTGTGTATATACATATATATACACAACTATACCTTTTAACCCCAATGAATGCATTTCTATCCAAGGACAACTGCTATAAATCAATTGGTCATCTGGTCATTCATTCACCTGATCTGTTTGTCAATATAAAGATAGTGTGAGGAACCAAAGCAAAACCAAATCTCAACCAGCATGATGGAAGAAGTTTAGAGATTCCACATAGTTTATACACATACAACATGCATGCAAGTACTAATTGGAGAGGCAGAGTGTGACTGTGAAAGTGTGTGTTTGTATATATGGTTTACAAGGACAAAATGTCAGGTTACTCACCAGCATTATGAGGACACATAGGTTTATGAGGACACTTCAGTGTCCCCGTAATTCCGAGGTCATATATGTTATTTTAAGGCATAAATTAATGCCTATATTAAGTTTTTTCATTTTCAAAAAAATGACCTTATATACCATGATGTGTATGTGTATGAATACAACTATGACCTTACATACCATGATGTGTATGTGTATGAATACAGCTATGACCTTACATACCATGATGTGTAAATGTAAATAGTCCTCTCATACCAGGTAATGATTTTGGTGTAGTATGTACAAAATATTGAGAACACTATGACACAGACACTGTTATTACAATTTGAAATGTAAGAGGCTATGACTAAACATTTAATTTTGCTATTGGTGAGAACAGACAAACACCTGTGTAGTGGTGTTGTAAAAAATGATAACTGCTAATTTTTTCAAGATTTTGATAGCTTATTTTATGTACTTGCCGGCTTTTTTATCATTCAAATTTGGCTGGGTGGCTAATTACACATTTTTCTGTGGTGTGACAAACTCAGAACACATACTTAATTTTGACTTTACAGGGACTTTAATGTATACAGTATGCATTGACATGTAATTGAGCATTTTGAAAGACTGCTTATGTGTTGTGTATGTGTCAATTTTTATAAACAACACAGCCAATGACATTTGCGGCTGGGGAGACTAGACTTATTTTCTACTGTTTAGTGTTAAACTCAGCCGTAAAGAGATTTAGCCTTAGATGCTATATGAATATAGTCCCTGAAGCACAGTTTTTTTCAGCTGACAATATTCTCTGCACATTTAAAAGTGCACATTGCAACTATAATTAACAATAATGGAAAGCTGAGGCTTGTCAGTATTAACAAAGTCCTTTTAGGCAAGTCGTGCCACTCGGCCGCCATCTTGGCAACGCCTCCGGGCAGCTATTTCGGACTGAACAAGACCAGGCTCCTATCTAAATGAATGGGCAGAGAGTCAGAACTACACTTTCACTGGTCACCGGGACATAAAAACTGCATGTGTAGAAACAGCAGTAAAATATAATAAAAATCGCTGAAAAAGTTTGATGACTTTGCCCCAAAATAAGGTTTAAAAATCCTTTCCCCACAGGTTATAATTTTACTGCGCATGCGCAAGGGTTCTCTCACTCTCTGCCGTGCACGCTACACGGTTTGAAACACAGTATGTGCGCGCGCTTTTGCTCGCTCGCTCTAGATTTCGGGAAGTTTGAACTAATTTGCGGGATCAGCGAGCCGCTATCAATCTGCGGGTGACACCCGGGACTTCTGGGAGACTTGAGATGTCTGATACTGTATTTACACAACACATACAGTGCATATCAAATCTGCCGCCTTTTCAAACAGTAATGTATTTTCCGCTGTCACAAACCTCAACTGTGCGCATGCGTCGGTGGAACCAGACGATAGGCTTAAATGTTTCCCGGCTTGACTGTTAAAAGCAGACGATTGGCTTTCCAGCGGGAGGGGCGGGGCATGTGCATACAACTGCCATCTTTGGCGTTACACGTTTTCCCTATATAGTAGTATTAAGGATTGAGGAAGTGGCATGTCTCTATATAAATAGTCTCTGTTATTAACTAGCCTCCGTTTACAATAGGCACTTAACTGAAATAACTAGGCATCTTAAATAATAAATAACTACAGAACTGGCTAACTAAAATCTGCTTATGCACTGGAGAAACTGACACTCTGTGCATGCACACATTATATCCAAGTGACATGAGGCCACTGTATGTTTGAGAGCGTGTCAAGTTTTGTGCTACAGTGAAGTAAATTCACTGAGAGATTCGTACTCGGTCTTTACATGGATGTGACCCCTACCGTCTGTCATTAAATTAACACCATAAACGGTCTCTTGCTACCTAAACTATGCTACCTTTACTTATCAGATAATGTTATGATAGCATCAGGCTCATTTTCTGTACCATGGACAGCATATGTGTTTGTCGTGCAATTTATACGCGAAAGTGAGTTTTTACGTGCATATGATACGCATGGGTAGGTTTAGTGTGGGGTACGTACTGTGTGATATGTTTGGATAGAATTAGTGGTGTGGGGTGTATAAAATGGACGTGAAAATTGCATATATGCATGTAAAATTGTGTTTTCATTCTAAATGAAGTATAGCATTATTTACAAACCAATTATTTAGTTGCAGTTTTCAGTGATTCTAGGATCACTGTGTGATGAAGCCTATTAGAATACAGTTAGAATTGACCTCAGGGTTTTACCTGGGTCAAAATTGGTCTTCAGTCTTCCTTTCTTGCCCTCTTTTTTTGTGATTTTTCACTGGATTCCATAGCTTTGTAAGATAAAATCCTTCTTTGCTATACCTAATAATTATTTGGGTATATCATCATATCAATATCAAAAAGTAGAATAATTATTAGCATAATAATTAGCATTAGCCTACATAGTCTATTTTCACTAATTGTCTTAATTTTCCATATACAATTGAATAGAATTAGCAGCTTGCTAACAACTTGTTTTGCCATTTTTATTCTGGTGTCACTTCACAACAGACTTAACAAAATTTTGTATTTTTTTTTTTTTTTGGGGGGGGGGGGGTTATTTTACTACACATTGTTATATAAATAACCTGAAAATACTGTTTATCAAGGTTAAATCCTGGGGTAAAATGGGGTAAGCTCACTTACGATCTCATTTTAAAAGGTGTTCTGAGTAAATGTGGTTTGATTTGTTAAAATTAGTTAATGCATTATTAGGCTAACTAACATGAACCGTGAGCAATACATTGTTAAGTCCTTCTCTATATGATTTCGCAGCTTCCGAATGTTTTTTTTATGTTTTTTAACATTTAAACACAATGGTATACGAGGACATGTGGTTTAGCAGGACTTTTGTATGTAGTTCTACAGTCGACAGTTCCTATATCAAATGTGTTTGTGTAAACACAATCATGGTATACGAGGACATGTGGTTTAGCAGGACTTGTGTATGTAGTTCTACAGCCGACAGTTCCTCTATAGACCCTTTTACAGTTGGAAAACAAGGTGACGTTTTTTTTTGGGCGGAGTTTAGGTGGAGGCAAAGATCCCTCTGGCCGCTTCAACGCTAGTTAGCAAGGATTGTTAGCTTGTTTTTTAACAATGACTGGAGAAAATCCGATATTATCTTAATGTGTAAGTAAGGTCACTCAGTGTCCAGGACCGCGATTGTTATTTCCAAAAGTTATTTTTAACGGACGGAACCAGATTGGCCGACCTGTAGCCGCCTACACGCTCACTCAATGCATGGATGATCTGACAGGATTAACGTACGTTACCTCGGTTGAGTGGCCCGCCGTGACGTAACTGTGACGTCTGCGCAAAAGGGGTCTATATCAAATGTGTTTGTGTAAACACAATCATGGTATACGAGGACATGTGGTTTAACAGGACTTGTGTATGTAGTTCTACAGCCGACAGTTCCTCTATATCAAATGTGTTTGTGTAAACCCAATCAAGGTATACGAGGACATGTGGTTTAGCAGGACTTGTGTATGTAGTTCTACAGCCGACAGTTCCTCTATATCAAATGTGTTTGTGTAAACACAATCATGGTATACGAGGACATGTGGTTTAGCAGGACTTGTGTATGTAGTTCTAGCCGACAGTTCCTCTATAGACCCTTTTACAGTTGGAAAACATGGTGACATTTTTTTGTGGGCGAAGTTTAGGTGGAGGCAGAAAGATCCCTCTGGCCGCTTCAACGCTAGTTAGCAAGGATTGTTAGCTTGTTTTCTAACAATGACTGGAGAAAATCCGATATTATCTTAATGTGTAAGTAAGGTCACTCAGTGTCCAGGACCGCGATTGTTATTTCCAAAAGTTATTTTTAACGGACGGAACCAGATTGGCCGACCTGTAGCCGCCTACACGCTCACTCAATGCATGGATGATCTGACAGGATTAACGTACGTTACCTCGGTTGAGTGGCCCGCCGTGACGTAACTGTGACGTCTGCGCAAAAGGGGTCTATATCAAATGTGTTTGTGTAAACACAATCATGGTATACGAGGACATGTGGTTTAACAGGACTTGTGTATGTAGTTCTACAGCCGACAGTTCCTCTATATGAAATGTGTTTGTGTAAACCCAATCAAGGTATACGAGGACATGTGGTTTAGCAGGACTTGTGTATGTAGTTCTACAGCCGACAGTTCCTCTATATCAAATGTGTTTGTGTAAACACAATCATGGAATACAAGGACATGTGGTTTAGCAGGACTTGTGTATGTAGTTCTAGCCGACAGTTCCTCTATAGACCCTTTTACAGTTGGAAAACATGGTGACATTTTTTTGTGGGCGGAGTTTAGGTGGAGGCAGAAAGATCCCTCTGGCCGCTTCAACGCTAGTTAGCAAGGATTGTTAGCTTGTTTTCTAACAATGACTGGAGAAAATCCGATATTATCTTAATGTGTAAGTAAGGTCACTCAGTGTCCAGGACCGCGATTGTTATTTCCAAAAGTTATTTTTAACGGACGGAACCAGATTGGCCGACCTGTAGCCGCCTACATGTTCACTCAATGCATGGATGATCTGACAGGATTAACGTACGTTACCTCGGTTGAGTGGCCCGCCGTGACGTAACTGTGACGTCGGCGCAAAAGGGGTCTATATCAAATGTGTTTGTGTAAACACAATCATGGTATACGAGGACATGTGGTTTAGCAGGACTTGTGTATGTAGTTCTACAGCCGACAGTTCCTCTATATCAAATGTGTTTGTGTAAACCCAATCAAGGTATACGAGGACATGTGGTTTAGCAGGACTTGTGTATGTAGTTCTACAGCCGACAGTTCCTCTATATCAAATGTGTTTGTGTAAACCCAATCAAGGTATACGAGGACATGTGGTTTAGCAGGACTTGTGTATGTAGTTCTACAGCCGACAGTTCCTCTATATCAAATGTGTTTGTGTAAACACAATCATGGTATACGAGGACATGTGGTTTAGCAGGACTTGTGTATGTAGTTCTACAGTCGACAGTTCCTCTATATCAAATGTGTTTGTGTAAACACAATCATGGTATACGAGGACATGTGGTTTAGCAGGACTTGTGTATGTAGTTCTACAGCCGACAGTTCCTCTATAGACCCTTTTACAGTTGGAAAACAAGGTGACGTTTTTTTGGGCGGAGTTTAGGTGGAGGCAGAAAGATCCCTCTGGCCGCTTCAACGCTAGTTAGCAAGGATTGTTAGCTTGTTTTCTAACAATGACTGGAGAAAATCCGATATTATCTTAATGTGCAAGTAAGGTCACTCAGTGTCCAGGACCGCGATTGTTATTTCCAAAAGTTATTTTTAACGGACGGAACCAGATTGGCCGACCTGTAGCCGCCTACACGCTCACTCAATGCATGGATGATCTGACAGGATTAACGTACGTTACCTCGGTTGAGTGGCCCGCCGTGACGTAACTGTGACGTCGGCACAAAAGGGGTCTATATCAAATGTGTTTGTGTAAACACAATCATGGTATATGAGGACATGTGGTTTAGCAGGACTTGTGTATGTAGTTCTACAGTCGACAGTTCCTCTCTATCAAATGTGTTTGTGTAAACACAATCATGGTATATGAGGACATGTGGTTTAGCAGGACTTGTGTATGTAGTTCTACAGCCGACAGTTCCTCTATAGACCCTTTTACAGTTGGAAAACATGGTGACGTTTTTTTGTGGGCGGAGTTTAGGTGGAGGCAGAAAGATCCCTCTGGCCGCTTCAACGCTAGTTAGGATTGTTAGCTTGTTTTTTAACAATGACTGGAGAAAATCCGATATTATCTTAATGTGTAAGTAAGGTCACTCAGTGTCCAGGACCGCGATTGTTATTTCCAAAAGTTATTTTTAACGGACGGAACCAGATTGGCCGACCTGTAGCCGCCTACACGCTCACACAATGCTTGGATGATCTGACAGGATTAACGTACGTTACCTCGGTTGAGTGGCCCGCCGTGATCGTAACTGTTACGTCGGCGCAAAAGGGGTCTATATCAAATGTGTTTGTGTAAACACAATCATGGTATACAAGGACATGTGGTTTAGCAGGACTTGTGTATGTACTTCTACAGTCGACAGTTCCTCTATATCAAATGTGTTTGTGTAAACACAATCATGGTATGCGAGGACATGTGGTTTAGCAGGACTTGTGTATGTAGTTCTACAGTCGACAGTTCCTCTATATCAAATGTGTTTGTGTAAACACAATCATGGTATACGAGGACATGTGGTTTAGCAGGACTTGTGTATGTACTTCTACAGTCGACAGTTCCTCTATATCAAATGTGTTTGTGTAAACACAATCATGGTATGTGAGGACATGTGGTTTAGCAGGACTTGTGTATGTAGTTCTACAGTCGACAGTTCCTCTATATCAAATGTGTTTGTGTAAACACAATCATGGTATACGAGGACATGTGGTTTAGCAGGACTTGTGTATGTACTTCTACAGTCGACAGTTCCTCTATATCAAATGTGTTTGTGTAAACACAATCATGGTATGCGAGGACATGTGGTTTAGCAGGACTTGTGTATGTAGTTCTAGCCGACAGTTCCTCTATAGACCCTTTTACAGTTGGAAAACATGGTGACGTTTTTTTGTGGGCGGAGTTTAGGTGGAGGCAGAAAGATCCCTCTGGCCGCTTCAACGCTAGTTAGCATGGATTGTTAGCTTGTTTTTTAACAATGACTGGAGAAAATCCGATATTATCTTAATGTGTAAGTAAGGTCACTCAGTGTCCAGGACCGCGATTGTTATTTCCAAAAGTTATTTTTAACGGACGGAACCAGATTGGCCGACCTGTAGCCGCCTACACGCTCACTCAATGCATGGATGATCTGACAGGATTAACGTACGTTACCTCGGTTGAGTGGCCCGCCGTGACGTAACTGTGACGTCTGCGCAAAAGGGGTCTATATCAAATGTGTTTGTGTAAACACAATCATGGTATACGAGGACATGTGGTTTAACAGGACTTGTGTATGTAGTTCTACAGCCGACAGTTCCTCTATATCAAATGTGTTTGTGTAAACACAATCATGGTATGTGAGGACATGTGGTTTAGCAGGACTTGTGTATGTAGTCCTAGCCGAAAGTTCCTCTATAGACCCTTTTACAGTTGGAAAACATGGTGACGTTTTTTTGTGGGCGGAGTTTAGGTGGAGGCAGAAAGATCCCTCTGGCCGCTTCAACGCTAGTTAGCAAGGATTGTTAGCTTGTTTTTTAACAATGACTGGAGAAAATCCGATATTATCTTAATGTGTAAGTAAGGTCACTCAGTGTCCAGGACCGCGATTGTTATTTCCAAAAGTTATTTTTAACGGAGGGAACCAGATTGGCCGAACTGTAGCCGCCTACACGCTCACTCAATGCATGGACGATCTGACAGGATTAACGTACGTTACCTCGGTTGAGTGGCCCGCCGTGACGTAACTGTGACGTCGGCGCAAAAGGGGTCTATATCAAATGTGTTTGTGTAAACACAATCATGGTATATGAGGACATGTGGTTTAGCAGGACTTGTGTACGTAATTCTACAATTGAAAGTTCCTCTATATCAAATGTGTTTGTGTAAACACAATCATGGTATACGAGGACATGTGGTTTAGCAGGACTTGTGTATGTAGTTCTAGCCGACAGTTCCTCTATAGACCCTTTTACAGTTGGAAAACATGGTGACGTTTTTTTGTGGGCGGAGTTTAGTTGGAGGCAGAAAGATCCCTCTGGCCGCTTCAACGCTAGTTAGCAAGGATTGTTAGCTTGGTTTTTAACAATGACTGGAGAAAATCCGATATTATCTTAATGTGTAAGTAAGGTCACTCAGTGTCCAGGACCGCGATTGTTATTTCCAAAAGTTATTTTTAACGGACGGAACTAGATTGGTCGACCCTTTAGCCGCCTACATGTTCACTCAATGCATGGATGATCTGACAGGATTAACGTACGTTACCTCGGTTGAGCGGCCCGCCGTGACGTAACTGTGACGTCCGCGCAAAAGGGGTCTATATCAAATGTGTTTGTGTAAAAACAATCATGGTATACGAGGACATGTGGTTTAGCAGGACTTGTGTATGTAGTTCTACAGCCGACAGTTCCTCTATATCAAATGTGTTTGTGTAAACACAATCATGGTATACGAGGACATGTGGTTTAGCAGGACTTGTGTATGTAGTTCTACAGCCGACAGTTCCTCTATATCAAATGTGTTTGTGTAAACACAATCATGGTATACGAGGACATGTGGTTTAGCAGGACTTGTGTTTGTAGTTCTACAGTCGACAGTTCCTCTATATCAAATATGTTTGTGTAAACACAATCATGGTATACGAGGACATGTGGTTTAGCTGGACTTGTGTATGTAATTCTACAGTCAACAGTTCTTCTATATCAAATGTGTTTGTGTAAACACAATCATGGTATACGAGGACATGTGGTTTAGCAGGACTTGTGTATGTAGTTCTACAGCCGACAGTTCCTCGATAGACCCTTTTACAGTTGGAAAACATGGTGACGTTTTTTTGTGGGCGGAGTTTAGGTGGAGGCAGAAAGATCCCTCTGGCCGCTTCAACGCTAGTTAGCAAGGATTGTTAGCTTGTTTTTTAACAATGACTGGAGAAAATCCGATATTATCCTAATGTGTAAGTAAGGTCACTCAGTGTCCAGGACCGCGATTGTTATTTCCAAAAGTTATTTTTAACGGACGGAACCAGATTGGTCGACCTGTAGCCGCCTACACGCTCACTCAATGCATGGATGATCTGACAGGATTAACGTACGTTACCTCGGTTGAGTGGCCCGCCGTGACGTAACTGTGACGTCCGCGCAAAAGGGGTCTATATCAAATGTGTTTGTGTAAAAACAATCATGGTATACGAGGACATGTGGTTTAGCAGGACTTGTGTATGTAGTTCTACAGCCGACAGTTCCTCTATATCAAATGTGTTTGTGTAAACACAATCATGGTATACGAGGACATGTGGTTTAGCAGGACTTGTGTATGTAGTTCTAGCCGACAGTTCCTCTATAGACCCTTTTACAGATGGAAAACATGGTGACGTTTTTTTGTGGGCGGAGTTCAGGTGGAGGCAGAAAGATCCCTCTGGCCGCTTCAACGCTAGTTAGCAAGGATTGTTAGCTTGTTTTCTAACAATGCCTGGAGAAAATCTGATATTATCTTAATGTGTAAGTAAGGTCACTCAGTGTCCAGGACCGCGATTGTTATTTCCAAAAGTTATTTTTAACGGACGGAACCAGATTGGCCGACCTGTAGCCGCCTACACGCTCACTCAATGCATGGATGATCTGACAGGATTAACGTACGTTACCTCGGTTGAGCGGCCCGCCGTGACGTAACTGTGACGTCTGCGCAAAAGGGGTCTATATCAAATGTGTTTGTGTAAACACAATCATGGTATATGAGGACATGTGGTTTAGCAGGACTTGTGTATGTAGTTCTACAGCCGACAGTTCCTCTATATCAAATGTGTTTGTGTAAACACAATCATGGTATACGAGGACATGTGGTTTAGCAGGACTTGTGTATGTAGTTCTACAGCCGACAGTTCCTCTATAGACCCTTTTACAGTTGGAAAACATGGTGACGTTTTTTTGTGGGCGGAGTTTAGGTGGAGGCAGAAAGATCCCTCTGGCCGCTTCAACGCTAGTTAGCAAGGATTGTTAGCTTGGTTTTTAACAATGACTGGAGAAAATCCGATATTTTCTTAATGTGTAAGTAAGGTCACTCAGTGTCCAGGACCGCGATTGTTATTTCCAAAAGTTATTTTTAAAGGACGGAACCAGATTGGTCGACCCTTTAGCCGCCTACATGCTCACTCAATGCATGGATGATCTGACAGGATTAACGTACGTTACCTCGGTTGAGCGGCCCGCCGTGACGTAACTGTGACGTCCGCGCAAAAGGGGTCTATATCAAATGTGTTTGTGTAAACACAATCATGGTATACGAGGACATGTGGTTTAGCAGGACTTGTGTTTGTAGTTCTACAGTCGACAGTTCCTCGATATCAAATATGTTTGTGTAAACACAATCATGGTATATGAGGACATGTGGTTTAGCAGGACTTGTGTATGTAGTTCTACAGCCGACAGTTCCTCTATATCAAATGTGTTTGTGTAAACACAATCATGGTATACGAGGACATGTGGTTTAGCAGGACTTGTGTTTGTAGTTCTACAGCCGACAGTTCCTCTATATCAAATATGTTTGTGTAAACACAATCATGGTATACGAGGACATGTAGTTTAGCAGGACTTGTGTTTGTAGTTCTACAGCCGACAGTTCCTCTATATCAAATATGTTTGTGTAAACACAATCATGGTATACGAGGGCATGTGGTTTAGCAGGACTTGTGTATGTAGTTCTACAGCCGACAGTTCCTCTATATCAAATGTGTTTATGTAAACCATAAGGGAACTCCAGAAATGTCTTGGTTTTGCTAACATCTATCTCTTCATCAAGAACTACAGTGTCATCACGGGTCCCCTCACCTCTCCTCTCTGTGGAAACCCCAAGTCTCTGTCCTCACGTCTCTGTCCCTATTGAATAAAATTCCATAATCATTCACTGCATCATCAAACTACGCCTTTTATCTTTTTGATGAAGTGACCTGTAGTGGCACAATTTACAGCGGATTACACAGTTGTTACACCTAACTAACTTATTATAACTAACATTAAACTAATATACAGACCTTTTCAGGGGGTGCTAAATGTTGGGTGGCGTGTTCCCTTCAAAAACAAAACCAATTCACTGTGTTTTCAGCGGTTCAGATGTCAGGAGTAAATGATGACTGCTATGCATACGTTCATTCTTACATCCAACAACAAAACTTGCGTCCAAAACTCTGGCGTCAAATTAATGGCGTGGGAGGAGCCTGTGTAAAGTGACGTCACTTTGCCCAGAATCTTCAAAAGGCTTGTTCTGAGACACTGTTTATGATTTATGAGGATAAAAAAAAACAAAAAAAAAAACCCCAAACTAAAATTAAAAATGTTGCCTTGGCAAATCACTGAAATAAGTTTAAGCACTAAAATTACTAACTGGAAATAAATAAAAACCGACAGAACTAAAATTTAAACGGAAATAAAAAATAAATTAATATAAAAAAACAAATAAAATGTTAATATATGTATATTAAATATTAAAAATTTGACACATTGTGGCAAGCAATTTTGACTATAGTCTTTAACTCCTAAAATAGATTTTTTTAGCCATTTTGGGGAATTTCCGCCTGGATTTGGCCTATGAAAGCTTCCCATTCCCACATACATAATATAGGAAACAGGAAACCCTTTGCAGTTTCATAAAACAGTGCTAAAAGTGATACACATTTAAGTATATGTTGCCTGAGCTGTAGTTAGGTCAGTATATCTTTTGGTCATTTGATTTCCTGTTTGGAATGGAATAACGAGAAATGAAAACCAGCTCGCTTATTTGTTGTTGTTTTTTTTTTTTTTTTTTTGTATTTCCCATTGATAAATACAGTGCAAATTGTTCCGTCTCTTTGGATAAAAGAGAAGTGGAAATAAAAATCAATAATAGGGTGAACTGTAACATGATAATATGTTTATTACCACTCTCTTCTTTTATTTACATCAAAAGGTGTGTGTGACAGTATAGGCCTAAATAATTTTGAAAATAGAATAGAAATAAAGTTTCTATTTATAAATGTAAGCATGTGTAGCTTACTCAGTTTACATGAAAAGAACGAGACAGAAAAGAGAGAAGCTAGAATCAGTAAACGTACAGAACGTAGGCCTACTTACAAAATTAACAGGGTTTGGGATTAACTAATCATGTCAGTTGAAGAGCACGGAATACCTTTATGTTTTTAGTTTTATTATAAAACGAATACAATTAAATTTTATTACATACTGAATTGGTCGATGTTTCTCTGAGGTCTGTTTATTATGTTGGCTTGAGAAAGCCAGCATGCATATAACATTATTATTATTATTATTATTATTATGAGAAATTGACTCCGCCTAGAACTTGCTTCACCAAATTCAGATCAGACCTTCTGACTCACTCATGTCTTTTCTAACTGGTCAGACATACTTTTCCAAAAAATCCATTGACTTGCGTTGTCTGAGCAATTAAGGCGTAATACTTAATCCTGTTAGTTAGTTTTTGCATTTAATATTTGTCCATCTGGAACTTTTATTTGTCATGAGCTCTATATTTTAGGATGTTCTAGAAAAAATATGATTCAACAACAAAAACTGTTTTAACTCTGTCAACAAATAAAATAATATAAATATATTTATCCATCCCACCTCACAACCTTTTAAAACAATTAGCTGATCATGTCTATATTTATTTATTTATTTATTTGTTTTACTGACCATGTGCTTGTGTTAGTTATGTTTGGTGAGCACGTGGCTTTTCATGTTATGTTTCCTTGTGCCATATCAAGGGGGTAATCCATCGGCCGGAAGTTGAAGCCTTGCGGGAGCTGTCATCTTGTAGCAGAACTTCACTTGCGTTAGCATTCCCATTGACTCCCATTCATTTTGGTGTCACTTTGACAGCGAATAACTTTACATCTGAGGCGTTTGAAGGCTCCATTTGTCGTTTATTTATTTCTAAAGAAACACGACAATGTATAAAATGCTCCATTACCTTGTAGCTCATGTTATGGCCCCGTAGGAGCAGTTTTAGTGAAAGTAGGCTAACGGTTGCGTCATAACCAAGCGACTCTCTGTCGCAAAGTAGAGAGATTACCGTATGGACAGGAGGAGAAGCTTGCGGGCAATCGGGGAAACGTGGAGGCAAAATGACAAAATAATTAATCAGAATACCTAGCAAAAGTGTCTCCTTCTCCTCGCTCATGGACATCTCCTACTCACACTCTCCACCTCTCCATGTTTCGGAAGGGAATGATTCAGATTTCTCATGCCACAGCCACTAGAAGACAGACGGTTTGCTCTCGTCACATTACATAGTCAAGCTCTGTTTGAGTCTGCGCGTCAGGGACGGAAGTGCTAAAAAATCGCCAAAAACGGGCTTCAATCGTCTCAATGGAGTTCCAATGAGATCGCTCTGTCCATTTCTTATACTGTCTATGTGCCATATGCTCTCCTGTTGATTGTCTAGCCCCTTCCATCTTGTTACCTGGGGCACGTTCAAGTTCAAAACGGTGCGCAACGTTTTGCTACGGTTTCCGGGTTAAACGTCATGTTTCCTGGAAACGGTGTGCACCGGTGTGCAACGGGGTTTGAGATATGTTTTCTCTTGTTTGGTGGGTGTGTCAGAACTGCAGTCCAATCAGCAGCAACATGTATATAAAGCACGTGGTATTAAAGTGAACTCGCACAATGGGTTCAAGGAAAGTAATTTACAAATGTGTTCAATGCAGCTCGGTATACGCAACAACTGGATATTAAAAGATATGTTTGTTGTAAGTTTTATTGTAAAAATATAGGATATCAACATAACTATGTAGTAGTTTATATGTTTAGCTTCGTTTCAAGTCTATGACATTTGGTTTAGAAATAAACAATGATAATAATTGCTTTTCCTAAAAATTTGAATAAAAATAGGGTATTAAAACAGTATAAAAACATATAAAGTTAGTGTGTGAGGGTAAATAGATTGTGTTTTAGTCTGAACTACTGTAGGTAAGATGTGCGCTTTCAGTTTCCACAAATCCCTTCACTCGATTGGGATGCTCTCTTGTGTTCTGGGCAGCAAGTGCAGTAACTGTAACATTGGGCTCATTTTGTAGTATTATACATATTTATACCGACTTCATCAGGCTCAGAAAATTCTTCACAAAGAACACAAAGAATGGCCTTTCTCAGCTGCCATAGTTGCAACTCTTGCATCATCAGAACAATGTGTTCAACGCATCACCGTTTCTGTTTAAAAAACGTTGTGCAACATTTTGTCCGGGCTGAACGCAGCCCTGTTTTATTTGCCCCATGACTTGTCCTCCCTCTTTAGCTCCTTTGTTTGTTCTCCCTATTTATTCTTCTTGTGTCTGCAGTCCTGTGCTGTTTCGTTGTCGTATGTACTTGGTGTGTTACCCCTTTCCCCATGGGGTAGTTTTGTTTGTATTTTTTTTGTTTTTATTACCATTAATAAGAACCCATCGTCTTTAAGAACCCGTTAATAAGAACCCGAGTCCTTGCTCCTTTCACCACCTGTATACCTGACAACTACTTCATCCACGTCTGGTTTTGTTTCAACTTTCCATTACTTTGGCATTCATTTCTCTCTTGTATACAGTGGATTTAACTATGTTGTACATATGTACTTTGTTGTACTAACGATCTTATACATTTCTAATAGAGCTTGATAGACCAAAAAAAAAAGGGCCAATGTAAAAGATCATGGACCGCTTCAGAGGTCAAATCAGTAATGAAGTTCTTTGGAAACCACATCACAAAAGGGAATCTGGCATCTTTGACTGAATGTGAGGCTTGCAAGAAGGCAGACCACCCCGAAATTGCTTTAAGGACAAGCCAAAACATAAGAGACTTTGTCCGGAACAAGGGCACAGCTTACAAGAAACAAATATGGACATGCGTTTATTCTATCTGTCTTCTATCTGTTACAATTTAGTAAGGGACAGTCAAATCAAACTGCTTCCCTAACTTATAAAAAACAAATATGGACATGAGTTTATTCTATCTGTCTTATATTTAAACTGCTTATTCCCTATTTAAATATTGTTCTATACAGTTTTTGTGCTAAGTTAATAAATGTATCTAATGAAATAAATCTAGTATGAAAATAGGTAAATATATAACAGTTAACTCTAACATTCAGTGGGTATTTGACAGGTTGTAAGTTTACAAACAAGCTATAGTCTAGAGTAGAAACTAGGGTGACCAGGATGGGGCATGTTCGGTTCGCATAGTTTTATGTCCACGACATATAAACTCGTGAGAACTTATGTTGTGACCACGCGAGATTCATATGTTGTACGAGATCCTATGTTCAGAGAACGACATATTTTTCTCAATGCCACAACTTTATATGTTGAGGGAACGAAATCGATTTCTTGTGCCACAAGTTAAATGCGTAAACAACCTGCCTGACCATTGCAACCTGGAATTATCAGAAATTTATATATTTATATATTATAGCCTATTATATTGTTTGTGAGCAATGTTGCCTATATTTATACAATTAAATATGTTAAATTCCCGTAAAATGAATACTGTAAATCCCTGACAGTCATGCCAATAAAGCTTTGATTATTTATGGCGCACAGGCGATTTCCTGCAAGTTCACTTTACGGGAATGTAGAACATTTTATTTGATTTAGGTTAATTAATAATAAATAAATAAATAAATAAATATAGACATGATCAGCTAATTGTTTTAAAAGGTTGTGAGGTGGGATGGATAAATATATTTATATTATTTTATGGTCCATATTTTATTCCATATTTTACTTCCATATTTTATTATTTATTGAAATAACAAACTCATTTGAATGCTGTCTGTAGGCAACATTGTGCACAACATAATAGGCCATAATATAATTAACACAATCATTTCTTGAGTCTGTACTTATCATTCATTATTCTTCATATCATTCATATTCATTCATGTCATTCTTAATAAAAAATAAATAGGCTTATACATTTCTGATCATTTCTGGTTGCTATGGTCTCACAGGTTGTTTACACATTCAACTTGTGGCACGAGAAATAGATTTTGTTCCCTCAATTTTTTAGAAAAAATAATGTATTAGCTGTAATTAGCAGGGAATCAAGGAACAATGGTATCATTTGGGTTTTTATATATATATATATATATAAACACAAGAGTGCAAGAGTCTGGTAGGAGCAGACTAGTATAACTCAACTCTTTATCATACAAGTCATCTTTTTGAATGCTAAAAAGGGTATTGTAATCTGGGGGGTTTCATAGAAACAGTATGTTGCTCTTTTAGGGGTATAGAAATAGATTGTGTGGCCTGTTTTAGAAAATCTGTTAAATACGTAATATTCTTAAATGAAAAATTATATTACAATTTTATATTTAAAAAAAATATTTAAATTTATATTCAAAATGTATTAATTAGAGTACAGTCAAAATTCTCTGCTTTCAGTGTTTTAATGACAACTCATTGCTTTGTCATAATCAGCATATATCCTCTCTATGGTGAAGTACCAACCACATTTTTAACAGCGTTTTCAGATCTGTATTTATCCGAGTGTGACTGGCATGTTCATATAAAAATAAACTGAATAAACTGAACTAATGGAGACATCATACTGAGTTCTGAATCATGCCAAAATGAGCTAGCTGTGAAAATGCAGAGTAGGCTAAAATAAAACCTACTCTTCCTAAAGATAATGTGACCTCTTTGCTTAATGTGTATATATGTTTTATAAAAATAAAATAAAAGAAATCAGTACTTATAAATCTGGATGTCCTAACAATTTGACCAGGTGTTATGTTCCATGATTATATGGTTAGTGGTGCAATACTTTTAAGTGAGATGTATGTTAAAGAGATCATTTAACATTGTTTAGTATGTCTGTTTAATTTGTAAACTGTTAGGAAATGTGTGTCCCTCTAAACCACAGTGGTTACATGGTGTCCTCGTAAACCTTATAAAATCAGGTGTGCTATTTTCCATGATTTTATTGTTAGAACAACATTTTTAAGTGAGATGTATCTTAAAGAGACCATTTAACATTGATTAGCATGACTGTTTCATTTGTAAACTGTTAGGTAATGGGTGTCCCTCTAAACCACAGTGGTTACATGATGTCCTCGTAAACCATATATACCAGTATGTGTGTGTGTGTGTGTGTGTGTGTGTGTGTGTGTGTGTGTGTGTGTGTGTGTGTGTGTGTGTGTGTGCGTGCGTGCGTGCGTGCGTGCGTGCGTGCGTGCGTGCGTGCGTGCGTGTGTGCGTGTGTGTGTGTGTGTGTGTGTGTGTGTGTGTGTGTGTGTGTACTTGTCTACCTATCTAAGAGGGGACTTTGGTGTCGTTACACACTCACTAACAGGGGACCGCCGAGGGAAGTGGGGACATTTCTCAAGTCCCCTGTTAGCTATGCCTTAAAACATGTTAAAATCAACTAAAAAACGCTCTGGTGAATTTTTTTAACTTTTGACCAAGTGGGGACTAACACATGTGTGTGTGTTTAAGCCCATACTCAGCAGCGCTCCTGTAGGCTGGAGCAGGAACTGCAGTGGCCCATTAACACACGTCGTTCACACTTCTCTATTGTCTGAATGGCTGGCTGTCCCAAAGCCTCTGAGACTGTAGAGCTGCTTAGTTAAGGTACTTTCAGTAAATTTAATAACCCCACGCTAGTAATCATTAGTTAAGCAATAGTAAATGCTTAACTAATGAAAATACAATTATTAAAACACATTATAGATATGCTTTTAAAACAATATTAAAGAATTTATAGCTTTATAGCTGTCTTTATAAATTGCTGATTATTGGTTTAAAAGCATATCTATAATGTGTTTTAATCATTTTAATTCCATGCTTTATTAATGAACAATTTATGATTTCTAAATGAAGTATAGCATTATAAACCATAATAATAAACCAATATAAAGTTATTTAGGAGTTGTCAGTGGTTTATAAGATCACTTAGAAAGTGAGTAAATGATTAATAAACTATTTCAATGTGCATTCATGTATCTTATTATTCAGACATATAGTAATAGTTACTTAGTGTGTAAATACATTTTTAACATGTATTTCTACTGTAATCCAAGGTTAATTCAGGTAGTTATCAACCATTTAGTAGTGGTCAGTTTACTATTTTGTGAGCTCATCTAAAGTGAGGACCTGTTATGCCTTGTAACGCATTTATAAAAGAGATTTCAAAGGCTCAGTTAAATATTTGTATGTTCTTTTATGTTCAAAGTGTTGTGTTTGTTTCCTTTTTCTGTTTAGAAGAGAACTGAGCCTTTAAATCTAATTTATGAATGCTTTACAAGATATAACTATTCCTCACTTTAGATGAGCTGCCAAAAAAAGTTAACTGACCACTACTAAATGCTTAACTTCTTGCATTTACTACATTTAAATACACTTAAGTGATCTCATGAATCACTGACAACTCCTAAATAACTGGTTTGTAAATAATGTTATTCTTCATTAGGAAATTATAAATTGATCATTAATAAAGTATGAAAATACAATGATTAAACACAATATTATGCTTCTAAATAAAGAATA
The DNA here is from genome assembly GCF_016745375.1 of Pimephales promelas. The sequence continues at coordinate 12,183,367 of NW_024121211.1, read as the reverse complement.
AAGCATTTACACAAGAATAGAGCATTTATAGCTGTATTTATAAACTTCTTATTAATGTCTATTAATGCTTTATAAATTACAGATAAACTATTTACTAATGATTAACTAATGATTAATAGCATGCAGTTATTATGAAGTGCCTAGTGGCAACAGTTCGAAAGCAGAGGCGAGAAGACGCCTCTTATCATTCATAATATTATTTTTTTCTTATTTAACGCTCTCTCTTCATAGATACTGTCTATGCTTGGTTATAGCAGTCCCTAACAATTTACTTGCCATTGTTACTTTTCTTAATAATTTTGTCTGTACCTCAGTAGCAATTCCATACTAACAAATAATACAGAATATCATAACACTTTCGATGAAATTCCTATAAAACATCAGAAGCTTTATGTTGTGGACAATACAGGAAAGTTATTGCTTTAAAAAAATTAATTCTCTGTTGTGGCTTTATACTTACAGTATATGATTGGTCCACATATCCCATTTAAGCTTATTGCCTACTAATAAGTTGTATTTGACAAATATACAAATAGTTGTATTTGACTATATTTTACATTTTACAAGCAGTTTTGACTGATATGTGTGCACTGTAAAACAATTATTGTTGGTTTAACTTAAAAAATGAAGTTACCTGGTTGCCTTGAAACTTTACGTTCATTGAAATTGAAAAATTGACTTAATACAATGAAGGAGATTGATTTTATAATCAGAAACTCAAAATATTATGTTATCTGAACCACATACATTATCTAAGTTGATTTGACAGAAGAAACAACGTTATGATAACAAATCATGATTTTTTTTTTTTTTTTTTTTACAGTGTATATTACTTTAGTTTGAAAATTACTTTAATTATCTTTTTAACTGTTAACTGGTTTCAATCTTATTTATGGAACAGAAAGTTTTTGTTCAGGATAGGTCATTTCTTCTGTTCTGTCGCTCACCTCCACAGGGATCGATCTCGGCGCCCTCCCTTTACTCGTTCTACATGCTACCATTGGGTTCTATATTTTAATAAGACATGGTGTTGCCTTCCATTCTTATGCTGAAGACACCAAAATATATATACACCTATTGAGAGAAATGATCCGTCTGCTTCCATTTCTCTTTTATTATGCTAAGATGAGGTTACATCTTTGCTTGCAAAAAAATTGTGTCTTTAAATGAACACAAAACTGAGGTGATAGTTTTCCCCACTGATAATTTTAAGACCACCAGCATCGCTTTGAGGAGCTTCTCTGCATTCAGATCTATGCGGGATTAGGTGTGCTTTTAGATGGGCCTTCAAAACGTGATAAATATCTTCCGTAACTGCATCTAGTTTATCAACTCAATAAAATCAAGCAGAAATATCTCTTTAAGGTATAATTGCAGGTCTCCACACAAGCTAAACTGTACATGATCTAGACTCTAGATAAATAAAATGCAATGGCAGCAGTAAGTCTGGGGAATGCTTATAATTCTCCTTTTGGTTTCAATTATGAACATGTTTCAATTCTTTTTAACAAGGCATATATTTCATAATACAATTATAAAAAGATATAACATTATTTGATATTAGCATATTAGCAGCAGTATATAACAGTATATTAGCAGCAATTACACATTGTTCCCTTTACCATCAAACTGGAGAGCCTCTTTTCTGTAATGAAAGACCAATCTTATGGGTTGTGGTCCCTCATATTGGCCAATATCAGTAAAAAAAAAACAACAACCTTGTTTCCCTTAGGGCTTAAATTACCCAGATTTGTTTATTTTTTATCATTACATTTTTATCCTGACTGACATCAGGTGATGCTTGTAACCCAATCATAATCTGTTAACCCACAACATTAGAATGTTATATTCCCATTAAATTAAATTAAATTAGAATGTATTTATTTCTAAATACTTATCACTTTTTTAAGCTCTTCACTTCAGCTTCACTGCAGTACATTTCACATTCAAAACGCATTAAAACTACCAAAACACATCATTCATATATATAATAAACCAGACCGTTCTCATCCTTTAACGTCATAGAACGCTATATGCAAAAATGGCGCTATACTACACACATGGCACCCTTTATCATTAATATAACACGCGAACCCAAGTCGTCATAAATCCTTTAGCGTAAATATGATACGCAGACCCTACCCCACACCTAAACTTAGCTCTCACAGCGCGTGTTATATTAATGATAACGGGTGCCATGTGCGTAGTATAGCGCCGTTTTTGCATATAGCGTTCTATATGACGTTAAAGGATGAGAATGCGTTGAATAAACACACACACACAACAGGCAGCAATATGCACTATTTTTTGCTGTTCAGAATTCGTTGGTTCATGTTTATATGGAAGACTTAGACTTGTTTACGTGTTTAGTTAATTCTTAATTTTTCTGTTTTTTTTGTTTGTTTTTTTAGATTCAGAATATGTTTCAGTGTAAAATACGGTAGAAATATCTTATTCGTTTGTCTGTTGATAAGTTTTGAACTTAAATAACAGTCTTGGAAATAATATCTAAGCATGTGCAAATTGGCCTGTACAGTAGATCAAGTTTTGTTTGCCAGAAATCAATTCATGTAAATTGAAAGATCTCAGTTTAGCGAAGACTGATCGTGTGATCACTGAGTGAAGAGTTTTGAGAAGTTGTTCAATGTTGTATTATGTTCAGAGTTTTAGCAGTGTTGTGTCGAAGTGAAATATGTAGTTTGGAAGATGTAGTCACTGAATGCATTAATACAACTCTAAAAAGAAAAACAACAACAAAAAAGCAACCTGTAATAGCAGCTGCAAATGGGGCCTTATTTATCACTCAGAAAGAATTAGTGTTAAACACATTTACACAAACTCTAGACACAGAAGGATCATATGTTCCCCACATCACACCAGGATATTTCACTCAAAATTGTGAAATATTTCACTCATTAAGTGTTTGATTTACTCATTCAACTGATGTTCAAAACAACTGTGTAGTTACCGTGCTGCAAAAAAATGCAGACATGTTTCTTTATAAAATAGCAGACACAATACCACTGATATTGAAAAAAAAAGATCTAAATCAACTTCTAGGTTTGGGTGAAGTGAGAGGGTCACAGAGACAGAACTAAAAACCTAATTTGTCAAATAAACTCTAAAAATAAAAGATATTCAAGACTGTGGTATAAATAATTGGATGATCTGACCATAACTCATACTATCCTTGATTTTCTAACTTAGGACATTTCCTTTGTGTGTGATTACACCGCCCTCCCCCACACTAATTAACATATCAATGCAGGATGGCTTGAAGGTGTCTAGGTGAAGTGGCCTGAGTGCTTACAAATACAGCTACCAATGTTCAAGTATCTGTGCAACTTCTCAAATAAACTACAATAAACTAGAGAAAACGTTGGGATTTACCCTTCCAAATTTATTTTGTAACATATTCTTTTGTAAAAATGTATTTAATAAATAAATAAAAACAAGAAGTAAACTACTGTTAACTGCAGTTTGTTACATTATCCATGTTTACAATACTGTAATCCCTGGTACTGTCGATGAACAGAAATCAAAAGATCAAGGGACAAATTATCAGTATATTTTCTAGAATCTCGGAGTGAAATGGGCTTATGTGACAAACTGTGGATCATTTAATTTTGCTTTGGAATTTTTTTATTCAATGGCGTCTTTCAATTTACATGAATGTATTTCACACTTAACACAAACACCAACAGAACTTTATGTTCTATAAAGACCAAATTGCACATCTTTACATTCTCCAATCAAAACTGATGTTCAAAACCTAACACAACATGAATAAGACCAAAATTTGCAATATTTATACAGCAATACCATTTTGAAATATAATCTGAATTAAAAACAAAAAAAAACAATTATATTTAACTAAACACCTCCACAAGTGTTTGTGTTAGTCTCAGTTTAATCACCAATTTAATCTATACAAAAGGGGAAAATTAGGAATAATTTTGTGCAGTATTGTAAACATGGATAATGTAACAAACTGCAGTTAACAGTAGATAGTCTAATTCTTGTATTTATTTATTTTTTAAATACATTTTTACAAAAGAAAACATTACAAAATAAATTTGGAAGGGTAAATCCCAGCATTTTCTCTAGTTTATTGTAGTTTATTTGAGAAGTTGCACAGATACTTGAACATTGCACAGATACTTGAACAACACCTAGACACCTTCCAGCCATCATGCATTGATATGTTAATTAGTGTGGGGGAGGGCGGAAAGGTCTCACACAAAGGAAATGTCCTAAGTTAGAAAATCAAGGATAGTATGAGTTATGGTCAGATCATCCAATTATTTATACCACAGTCTTGAATATCTTTTATTTTTAGAGTTTATTTGACAAATTAGGTTTTTAGTTCTGTCTCTGTGACCCTCTCACTTCACCCAAACCTAGAAGTTGATTTAGATCTTTTTTTTTCAATATCAGTGGTATTGTGTCTGCTATTTTATAAAGAAACATGTCTGCATTTTTTTGCAGCACGGTAACTACACAGTTGTTTTGAACATCAGTTGAATGAGTAAATCAAACACTTAATGAGTGAAATATTTCACAATTTTGAGTGAAATGTCCTGGTGTGATGTGGGGAACATATGATCCTTCTGTGTCTAGAGTTTGTGTAAATGTGTTTAACACTAATTCTTTCTGAGTGATAAATAAGGCCCCATTTGCAGCTGCTATTACAGGTTGCTTTTTTGTTGTTGTTTTTCTTTTTAGAGTTGTATTAATGCATTCAGTGACTACATCTTCCAAACTACATATTTCACTTCGACACAACACTGCTAAAACTCTGAACATAATACAACATTGAACAACTTCTCAAAACTCTTCACTCAGTGATCACACGATCAGTCTTGGCTAAACTAAGATCTTTCGATTTACATGAATTGATTTCTGGCAAACAAAACTTGATTTACTGTACAGGCACATGCTTACATATTATTTCCAAGACTGTTATTTAAGTTCAAAACTACCGTATTTCACACTGAAACATATTCTGAATCTAAAAAAAAAACTGAAAAATTAAGAAGTAACTAAACACATACACAAGTCTTAGTCTTTCATGTAAACATGAACCATGTAAAATGCTTGACATTCTGTCCCCCTCACTTTTGAAATGATTGCTACGCCCCTGATTCCACATCCCCCCACACTCATTTACATTTCAATGCAGGATGGCTTTTTGAAGGTGTTTTAGGTAAACTGGTCTGAGCGCTTACAAATACAGCTACCAATGTTCAAGTATCTGTGCAACTTCTCAAATAAAAACTAGATGCAGTTGATAAACTAGATGCAGTTACGGAAGATATTTATCACGTTTTGAAGGCCCATCTAAAAGCACACCTAATCCCGCATAGATCTGAATGCAGAGAAGCTCCTCAAAGCGATGCTGGTGGTCTTAAAATTATCAGTGGGGAAAACTATCACCTCAGTTTTGTGTTCATTTAAAGACACAATTTTTTTGCAAGCCAAGATGTAACCTCATCTTAGCATAATAAAAGAGAAATGGAAGCAGACGGATCATTTCTCTCAATAGGTGTATATATATTGTGGTGTCTTCAGCATAAGAATGGAAGGCAACACCATGTCTTATTAAAATATAGAACCCAATGGTAGCATGTAGAACGAGTAAAGGGAGGGCGCCGAGATCGATCCCTGTGGAGGTGAGCGACAGAACAGAAGAAATGACCTATCCTGAACAAAAACTTTCTGTTCCATAAATAAGATTGAAACCAGTTAACAGTTAAAAAGATAATTGAAGTAATTTTCAAACTAAAGCAGTGTTCATTTTGACAACAAATTTTGATTTAGTTTTAGTCTTTTGACTAAAATGCCATTTAGTTTGTCATATTTTAGTCATCTGAATTGTTTTAGTCTAGTTTTAGTCAACGAAATTCAATATGATTTTAGCAGCCTGGTCTCATTGTTAATACGTAGGTATTTTAAGTTTTTGCAAAGATAGAAAACATACTTTTTTGTACGTTTGGATAGATGCTGAAATGTATAATATATACGTATTTGCAACATTTAAAAGTAACATTATTATGTTTTTACAACTACAAAACGTTAAGTATTTACGTATATTCTATGTCATAAAGATATCTGTATATATCCCTTTTTACCATTTTATGTAAGATCCCATAACCCTAATCCCAAACCTAAACATAACTACACTGTAAACGATTTCTGTTGTTTTCACAGGATTATACAGTTTTTGTCAACAGTTTCTTACTGTATAATCTATGTACAGTAAGTTACAGTAGAATTTAGTTGTTTTCACAGTATTATTTTGTTTTTTCAACAATTATGTACTGTGCACACAGTTGACAGTATGTTACTGTAGAATTTCAATGCATTCTGGGAAATTATCAGTTACTGTTAATCTAAATACAGCAGTGCAAACTGACCGCGAAAAACTCGACACACAGTTCCACGGGTAAAATTGCTAGACCTCTAATGTTATTATTCTTACATTAAAAAAAAAAGAAATGTAGCACGCCTTGAACAGCCTTAATTCAGTGTGCATGAGAGCGCATTTGAATTTTGAAAGAGTTTGTCGTGTCAGTGGTGCCGCTGTCTTTTCTGCCGACCAGGAACTTCTTCATCTGGTAAGTAATAATTATTATGGATTCTTGCTATAACTTTAAAGTTATATAGAATAGCTGACCACAATTTCTGTATTCAATTTAATCTATTCTAGACATTTACTATAAGATGTACAATTTGACACTCTTCAATGTAACCTAGGGACATGTTGTTACTGTCAATTTAAATACATAAGTACGAAATGACTGCGAAAAATAACCACAACAAGCTGCCATTTTATGAAGAACTCTTCAGTTCCCTTATTCCCTCTGTGAGAGCGTGCAGGCTGTGCATCG
>NW_024121211.1:12147682-12175977 GCF_016745375.1 Pimephales promelas | reverse complement strand
AAGAAAAAGAGACAGTGACTCGTTAAGTGACTCAAGAAAACCTAAGACCGTATTCTTCATCTTCGGTGCACAAAAACTTACCAAAAAAGGAGTGAAGGTTTAGCTACAGAAGGGTTAGCAAAGTCTGGACTCCACAATCCACGTAGTTCTGAAAGACAAAATCACAGATTCACTCTCAACGTTGGCCCACTTTATTTTCCTGCATGCGTTTGCAGTTTTTATATCCAGTCAGCACTGCCATCTAAAGGCTAACCATAGCACAACAATCAAATATAATCGTCACCAACTACTGGCCAGTGCACCATATGGTGTTAGTGTCTTTAAGCTTAAAACTTTCAAAACGCACTGCATGCATACATAGAAGCATTTTCTTAATTTTCTATCCTTCATCTACATTTATAAGTTCTCTTATTTAATACGTAGTGCTGTGTTGAAAAAAATCGATTCACCAATTCAGAATCGATTTTCATATTAATTTCTAAAGATCGATCCATAACTCAGAGAATCGATTTATTAATAGGCCTACATTTTCCCTGCGAACTTTAACTTGCCGCGAGCAAGGTTATTATAGTTTTGCATTTTTCATTAGTTTTTATTTTTATTTCGTTTTGAATTTTTGTTTTCAAATTCAGTTTAGTTTTAATTAGTTTTAAAAGTGGGTTTACTAGTTTAGTTTAGTTTCTATTTTTTGAAAATGCTTAGTTTTAGTTTAGTTTTTATTAGTTTTAGTGTTAGTTTTAGTCTTTTTTTTTGTAATTTGGGTTATTTGTCAGGGGCAAGGTTGAAAAAGGTCAGAAAAAGAATTGTGTAATAATAACTCAACAAAAACATACATTTTTAGAAATATCTATTCAACATTAAAACCAAATGTAGCCTACAATGTGAAATTCCTTTAAAGTGTTACCGAGTAGAATAATGACATAACATTATTTAATATTTGAATCACAGCTTATAGAGTTTTGACATCGACAACCCAGCAGCATTTTACCTCAAAATTGCGACTAAGTCAGTTAACTTTTTTTAACGAAGGCTCAATCGCTTCTCGGGTCGGCATTAACACACTGACAGAATTGTATTAAGAACTTATAATATTTGTACACCACCTTTTAATGTGTGATTGTGTAAAGATGTTCATGATGAGATACCAACCTTTCACGAACTTGCTTTCAACATTGATCGAACCCTCGTTAGCTCGTTTTCACGGAGACGCGGTGTGTACTGCATGGAGGGGGAGGGGCTGTGTGTGTAGGTGTGTGTGCGCGTGCGCGTGCATGTGAAAGAGACGGAGGGAGAGCGTTACAGGGAAATGAAATGCAGTTGAACAAATACACTGCGTGTTTTAAATAGCGTTAAAATTAACGGCATTGACAAAGACGAAAACTAAGGACATTTGCTCTATAATTTTATTTTATTTTAGTTAGTTTTGCAAACAGACATTACAGTTTTAGTTAGTTATAGTTTTTTTGTAATGGCTCGTTTTTATTTTTATTTCAGTTAACGACAATGTTTTTTCCCATCTAGTTTTCGTTTTTTCGTTAGTTTTCGTTAACGATTATAACCTTGGCCGCGAGTGATCCCTATGTGCGCATTTGAAAGCTTTCACTCAGCGCGCACATTGTTACGACAATGGACTTTGATTCATTAAACCGTTCATTCAACGAACACGTTCAAAAAAGCAGATTCATTAAAATAGATGTAATGAAACAACTTCAAGGTGTTAATTATTTTTAACTTTGAGTTCGACTTGTCAAGGCTCAGCTGAGCAGCAATGCGTCGCATGGGCAACGCTGAAGCTGATGCTTCATTATTATATGGCATTGATTCAATGCGTGACTCAGGCTACGTTCACACTGCAGGGCTTAATGCTCAATTCCGATTTTTGGAAAAAATGCGATTTTTTTGCAAGGCCGTTCACATTTCCAATTAAATGCGACCTTTTGTGATCTCCTGTGTGAACGCGAAATGACCCAGAAGTGACCCGCATGCGCAGAAGAGTAATCAACGGTCCAAGACGTCACTTGTTTGCATAATAGTTCTTTTTTTTTCATATGTTGCGAGCTTTTGTTTTATTATTATTATTGCCACAGCCCATATACAAACACAGACAATAATTATTTTATCGACGGGCAGTTTGCACATAAATGTAAGATTTTTCCGATCCTCACCGACCTCGTCATAAAACCCGTTTAATTGATAGTGCGTGTCCGCGGCGCGTCACCGGCGGCCGCGGTGTTGCCAGATTGGGTGGTTATTCGCTACATTTTAAGGCATGTTCACATGTGTTTTTGCCAGGTTTTCGCTTGGAAGGCTCTATATCTGGCACCCTACTGTACAAAGTTATACTGACAGAGAGCGCACGTTCACAGACACCAGAATGAACGTGTTCACAGTAATGTTCATCAGGCAGTAATACAGTATATTTATTTCGGGCGAACGTGAATAATATGATACACGAAAATATGAACGCGTTCATGCACTATCGTTCATTGAACGCGTTCAGGCACAACACTGGTGAAGAGACACGTCTGCAGTGGCCCATAACAGTGCAGAAACGCGTTGGAGTTAGCGTGTATTGGCTAGCTACAGGTGCTTGCAATGACGTGCGGGTCGGATATATGTGACCTGGCCGTTCAGATTGAAGTCGCATTTCAAAAGATCGGATACATATCGGATTTAGACCACATACCCAAGTGGCCTGGGTCGCATTTGAAAAGATCGGATCTGTGTCGTTCAGACTGTCATGAAAAAATCAGATACAGGTCGCATAGGGGCAAAAAAAAAAAAAAAAAAAAAAAAAAAAAAAAAAAAAAAAAAAAAAAAAAAATCGGAATTAGGTCGTTTCAGCCTGCAGTGTGAACGTAGCCTCACTGATTTTTTTCTCGCGCTGTGGGATGCTGACCAGCGCTGCTGCTGATGCGCATTTATGGTAAATACCCATAACGTGAACGTTAAAAGGATGATTCGACAACTATTTCGTGTTCCTTTGACACGGCAACCTTTCCACGAATACATGACGACAGACGCAGGTAATCGCACGCGCTCTGCCGATCTCTCTCATTCACTGTCTGTGCGAAGCCTCTGTAGGCTACACATCACCACAATAAACAGTCTCGTTATCATTATGAACTTGTCTAACATTCAATACATGCATGAAGTTCAAAACAAGAAGGGTATAGCCTCATAAAAAACAGGAATATCACGGTTCCTGTGGTTACTTGCAATCCTCCAGCTACCTCTGCGTCCTCTGTCGTCTACACCAGTGCAAGTTTCAAACGAAAGCAGTGAAAGCAGTTCAACACGGAAGGGGGATTGTTCTTTACAAAAATCAATAATTCATTAATTTGCAGTTGAATGTCTATAATAATAGTATCAATATGTTGCATAAATACAGTCTGTAATTCAGGTAACAGCTGGAAAAAAATGCTTTTTTCAAAAACAATTATCTAAAAACAATTATCTAAATCTCGAAGATCGGATCGATTCGAATAATGATAATCGATTCAAGATCTTAAGAATCGGAATCGAATCGATTCTTGAAATTTGAATCGAAACCCAGCTCTATTAATACGGTTCAATTAATGAAAAGCAGGATTACAAGTAAGAGAAGTTAGGAATTTGCACAGAAAATGTAGACTTCCTCTCAAATGCGACCCAATTTTGATACTATGTTTTGATTTAGCTTGCCAGTTCTTATTGATAAACTGCGCTGACAGTTTTTTAAGTAAACACTAGAGGAAGTAGTTTCAGACTAGTTAATGCACACTCTTCTCAATTTAATTTACAGGGCAAACCAATGTGGCTAATATCTCTGTTCGGTTAAACGTTTAGCTCACCCAAAAATAGGGTTGCCACCTTCAGTGAGGCAAAATAAGGGACACCCATACACGAGATAAATAAATAATTAAATACAAAAAATGTGTCAAAGGTATGGAACTGGTTATTTCAACATGACAACTTGACAGCTCAACAATAAACCAAGAGAAAACATGTGAGCTTGCAACAGAAAACATTTTATATTATTATTTTACATTTTATTCTTTTACTTATTTACTATATATATATGAAGAGTTCAGATGCAAAAGCCTCGAAGTGCCATTTGAAATTTTCTTCTAGAATGATAATTTTTATCAAGCTTGTATATTTAAGTTCAGTGATTTCACTTAAATGACAATGATAATTACCTATTAATTGTTATTTAAGTGAAATTACTGAACTTAAATATACAAGTTTGATAAAAATCATCATTAAAGAAGAAAATTTCAAATGGCATTTAGAGGCTTTTGCATCTGAACTCTTCATATATATTAGGGGTGTAACGGTACACAAAAATCACGGTTCAGTACGTACCTCGGTTTTAAAGTCACGGTTCGGTACGTTTTCGATACAGCAAAAAGAAAGAAATGCCAGAGAAATTTCCTATTTGTTTAAAGAAAAAATATTTTTAAATAAATGTGAGTTTTCCTAGATCTTGAAACTTTCAGGTTTATAAATGGGGGTCATCTTTGAAGGATGAACAAATAATATTTTGGTCATCACATTAAAAATAACATTTAAATATATATTTATTTATATAATATTTGAATTTTGAAGTGCTGGAAAAAGATGTGTGAAGTACTTGAAAGCATTTCACCATTCCAGCTAAACTGGTTCCAGTTAGTGTTACTATATTAAATCCATGGTTGCTGGTCTGTGGACGTAAAGTATTACTAGTTCATTCACGGCACAATGTTTCTCCTGGTTTCCATGACAGCGCTGTTTGATCTAATAGAGATCTACGGTTAATAGCTAACGGAGAAATGTGAATGCATCTCACTAGTTATCGCAGCGATGTTATTACCTCAGTGGCGAATTCAAATGTTTTCTTTACCGGATCTCTTAGCGCGGTGTGGTAACAGTGTTGCTTGATCGAGATCGGCTCGCGCTGCACAGATGTTGCTGGTCCGGACTAATAAACGATCCGTGAAGCAGATAATCCGTGAAGCACATAACGAGTAGCACAGTTTCGTTCTGCTTTCATTACATTTGCCATTTGATGTTGCGCAACGTTGTGTTGGCCGCGTCAGCGCGAATTTTGCCAGCAGGAAAAATGATCCAAGCAATCGTTCGGTTTGTATGCGTACCGAACCGGAAGCCTCGAAACGAAACGGTTCAATACGAATACATGTACCGTTACACCCCTTAAAGGTGCCATCTGGAACTAAAAATCAAAAAATATTCCATATTCCATAACAGATGGGGGCAGTATACCTCCAGAAAATGTGTTGTGCCGCTGCCGCACGCACTCACGTCTTCAAACAACACAAACGAGCGCTGTTTTGCTCTCTTTCTCTGCATATTATTCAAATCATTTGACACGATAGTAAAAGGTCGGAAGACCGCAGTTTCACATGGAGCATTTGGAGATTTCTAGAGATCAGAGACTAAATGAACAACATCTCAACACTAAATGATGAAGACCGACTCATAGACGCCTGTCTCAAAAACAAGCTGTTGCATTTCGACGATATGGGAAAATAAAAGCCTGCAGGCTATTATTTTAAGTTTATGGTATTCGTTTTGTTCATATTACACTTTTATTGTTAGTTTGAATTAATTTGACTGACAGCATTCGCTGCTGCCAGCTCTCATGAATTCACAGTGAGACACATGCAATTAACACTTAGCAAGCAGGTTAGTTAAGCTCTCAGATTCTGTCAATTTTATTATGCAATTCAAACAATAAATACCGTTTTGGCGCTTGTACATGTTACACCACAGATCCCTAGCGCACGTGAACCGATCATCTCTACTAGCTAACTGCTAATGGAAAAAGAACACGAACACTGTTGAAAGATACAGTATGCTACAACTTACCAAAATGTATTCCTCATGCATAATGTCAACCAATCATTTTTTGAACTCTTCCCTGAACTGAAATGTAGTAGTGGGCTGTATTTCCACACGACTGACATCAGGTTTAAGTACACACAAGCCGGCGTGAGCGCGACTCACTCGTGTAGTGCAGTTTGGCTGGTGGTAACGTTGCCCGGCCGCATACCGCCTCCCATGGCCGGAACTGGTATTACGACACCTGCCGGGCCGGGGCTAGTAATTTAGCATGCTAATTTAGGTTTATATCTCGGCAGCACTATAACTTGCCAGTTTTTTAATTACATCATTGCACTTATTTCTTCTCATTCTTTTGATGCGTGTAGCTCATTTTTTGGATATTTTTACCTCAATTATTACATATGCCACCTTTAAATATATATATATATATATATATATATAAACCAGTAATCATGTTTTTGACAATTCAGCATGGATGGGATATTTTTATTATTTTTATTTACTCACATTGATTTTTAATTTCATTTTGAAATTGTTATGTAATTGTTTGTCTGTTTTTTATTTAAATCAGGTAGCACTTTGTATTACAGAGTGTGTATTACAGATATGTCCATAATTTAGTATGCATATATGATTAATATTTAATAATACCAATTATAATGTATTTATTAATCTGTTTAATAACATTAACAAATATAATAGTTGTCTACCAAGCTCTGACAAATGTATGGAAAACTATATTAATATTATACATTTATTTTTCAAAGAAAAAAACAACAACAAAAAACAATAGGCCTATACCGCATGTTCTCTAGACTCGTCACTATGGAAAAAAAGACACTAAAATGCATTCATGCGCAAATTAACTACTCTACTTCTTGTGAAATTGATTTTATTATAAATACTATTAGTATTATCTATACTATAGGCTACTGTAAAATCCTTATTTGTTTATTCAACTATGTGTGGGTCTATGTAAAATTATTTCCGTTGATATGACTATTTGTATTATTGGTAAGAAAATCTATTTATGTATTTATTTATGTATTCAGACATATTATTAATTCTATAGTAGCCTATTAAAGGATGAAATTCTCTAGGTTTTTATTTTCTCCACAACATGCACATTTTTATTATTAAATATCTATTAAATATATATCTCTCTTATTTCTAATAACTTATTTAGGCTACTCATTGCCACTGACACTTTCCAGCCAAGTATTTGTTTCCTCCCACTCTCGTCGGTACTTTTGCACACACTTTCGTTTCAGAGGTGGACGCATCAAGACCCGCCCTCTTCTGACTCTGATTGGCCCTGAACCTGATGGTATATTAAACAAACCAATCAAACCAACAATGGCAGCGAGTATTACCCAATCAAGGGTAGAATACGACGAGTCTTCACAGAATGCGGGTGGCATGATTTGCATGAGATCATGCGTTCGGAAATACAGGACAAACCGCGTCCCGTATTGATTCAAAACGGGACGCGCTGTTTACTTCACAAATACGGGACAATTCCGTATTTTAAGGGACGGGTGGCAACCCTACCCAAAAAGGAAAATTCTGTCAGTATTTACTCACCCTCGTGTTGTTCCAACCCCGTAAGACCTTCGTAACACAAATTAAGATATTGTTGATTAAATCTGAGGGCTGGATCACTCCTGCATACTAGTCTATAGGCTTCTTGAGGAATTGAAACTTGCCGGCCTCAAAGTTATTAAAGACAGTTAAAATAGTCCAAGTGACTACAGTGGGTCAATGTTAACTTTATCAAACGACGAGAACACTTTTTGTTTACTTCTTTCTCTGCCTAGAGTCAGGTTACTAGTGTAACAGCGTATGATCTGTTGTTGTACGTCACACGCACCACACACGACCAGCGCTGGCCAATAGTGAGCCTAGGACTGAAGGCCTAGGTTCCGAAGATGAACGAAAGTCTTACGGGGTTTGGAACAACATGAGGGTGAGTAAATACTGACAGAATTTTCCTTTTTGGGTGAACTAACCCTTTAAATCCTAGGCATGTTTCATACAAGATACAACAAACCTCCAAAAATGTTTTGTGCACCCAAAAAAAATTTGATATGGATAAAAGCATCTGTAAAATAAATGAAAAATTTAAATGAAGCTAATCAATTGACTGCATACGTTTTTTGTGTGCGTTTTCAGAATATGCACCAAACGTTTTCATACCGTTTTTTTAATGTGATACCCAAAAATATGCATTAAAATGGTCGATGGAAATAGCTAATGTTGAAAACTGTTGAGCAGCTTTAGATTTGTGTGAAAACTGCTACTTTTTTAGGATTCTTTGATGAATAGAAAGTTTAAAATAACTGCAATTATTTGAAATAGAAATCTCTTGTAACATCAGTGTCTCTACTTTCACTTTTGATCAATTGGATTAAAAAATATTTATATGAATGGCATTTTGAGATATAACCACAACAATCCAGTTGAATCTCTTGTGCTTAATCCCTCATTTTCCAACCCCCCGAAAATGGAAGTGGAGCTGACCTGGTTGACAAGCCTCGTCCTCTGCTCTCCACACCACTGTGGAAGGGGATACTAATAAATACACACACACACACACACAAAAAAACAGTGGTTGACTTTCTTAGAGTTTATTTTTTTAACTAAAAAAGATAGCATGCATAAAGCATTTACACAAGTTATCAAAGTATGCTTATCTAAGTGAAGGCGGCAATGGTGACCATATGTTTGCATGTACCTGGTAGGCATACGTGGTCTGTGCGTAGTTCAAGGGCACTGGTGGGACCATAAACCCTGGAGGACTGGAGTAAGAATAGGGCTATAAAGAAAGAAAGACAGGAAATAAGCCAGGACATTTTAGGAATCTTAGCACAAGGCCCAATCATACCAATATAAGCTATAATTAAATGCACTGGGTGGCGCTGTGGAACGTGTTAAACAAGTGGATTGTATTTGATCACATAATGTCTTCATCCTCAAAGTTTGGAATAACTTAGATGAAAATGATATTACAAAATGGAACTACTTTTAATCAATTATTAATTGAACTAATAATAATTGATAAATGAATAATAATTGAAAATTACTAAATATGCAGCGCGAGTTATATATTTTTTAACTCCAAACAATTGCCTACTGAACCAGTTGATAAAATCTTCCTTTGATTCGATCCGTGATTACAACTTCACTCTCAAATTAATCGATCGCATTTTGTTGATGTAAAAGACGCGCACGTGCACTGAGAGGGAGCGTGCGGTGTTCGACGCACTGTTATAAGGCGTGTATAATTTAAAGTACTTAGTCAACACTAACAGTAGCTGCGGTGTGGTTTTCATATTGCTTCTCTCCTTCTCGTCACTTCTGAACTGACGGGTTGCCAGATATAACAAAAAGAGCAAAACAAGCCCGTTAAAACAACAGTGTGTGCAGTCTCCGGTTGTGCAGGAATACCCTTCCCCGTTAAAAACGCAGTATAATAAGCACATGTGGTAAAAAAAAAAAAAATTATAATTATTTGATTTTAATATGATTATAAACTGATTGATGAAGTAAAGCAATGCATGAGATTGAAAAATTATTTAAAGTTGAAATGCACCTATTGCATTTAATATCAATCTGTTGTGGGAAGTTCATCTAAAAGTTTGAGTGTTTTTTGTTTACTATATTTTGATATAAAAATAGTTTACCAAATAAATAATTTACCAAATAAAATAAAAATAAAACAAGGTGACATACTTTTCATTTCTAAAGTATTTGGGTTTATTTATTATACAAAGCCCTTTTTGTTGATTTTTTTTTTTTGAGGATAACTATATAAATAACTATATCGTGAAATATATCGTTACCGTGAAATAAAATTAGTCATATCGTGAAACACAATCTTGGTCATATCGCACACCCCTAGGCCTTATGCTACGTTCACACCGGACGCGAATCGCGCGTCAAATTCGCGCCTGACGCGTCTAGTTTGACGCTTGACCACTAGTGTTAATTCGCGTGTCAAGAGCGAAACTGGCACGCGTAAAAACAAAAGTTTGAAGCGAAATTTACGCGCGTGACGCGCGTCAGAATCAAAATCTGTTGGCGGCCATTGTTTTTATGTCGACCGAGCATTCATCAAGAGAGTTACCGCTCTGTATTTACTCTGGAGAGCAGAACAGCGGCGTGGGGATCATCGTCGCCGTATATTTGTGTCCACCGGATCCTTCAGAGCCGAACCGTTTGGCGAGTTTCACCATTTGCTCGCTCCAGGAGCTGCGCTGGATGACGGCCGCTGTCAGCGGTACTTCCGCCTGTCACGCGCCCAGTTTGATGACCTGTTGTCCCGCATCTGAGCGAGGATCACCCTCGCCCTCATCCATCTAATCTAGCTGTCATTTATTTTTGTTTTGATGATAAATAGAGCCAGCCTTCAAAAGTTATTAACCAGTCCTGTGATTTTTTTCTCTCTCTCACGTCCAGACACGAATTTATGCACATATGTTGATTGTCTTTACAACATAATACTATTTCTAGATATGGAATGAATAACATTCAATACAAAATGAACATGTCTCGTATATAGAAATAATGTTTTAAGTGATGAAACATTTGCTTTGTTGTGCATAATCCCACCATGCATTTAGTCATATACAAAATAATTTATTGAAGCATCCAGACACTTCACCACGTGAGCAAGCAGCTAGGCTCCTGATTGGTTAACGCGGCGCGAATTCACGCCAAAGTTCAGATTTTTCAACTCGGGCGGCAGACGCGAATTCGCGTCAAACGCGTGAATGCACAACGCTCAATTCGCGCCAACTTGACGCGCGAATGAGGCGTATTCGCGTCTTCCGCGCCGCGCTCCACGCCTCATTCGCGCCACAGGAATTTTTCACGCGCGTAAAGCGTCTTTGCATTGACTTAACATTGAAATCATTCGCGCCTGACGCCCTATTCGCGTCCGGTGTGAACGTAGCATTAATCAGATTGTAAAATCGACTGAATAAAGCTCTTTACGAACTGTCACATGCACAAGCTTAGAGCAATATTGTAAGTAACTGTCTGCATGATAATACATTTTTAACTAGCAGAATAATAATGCATCACGATTAGGGATGCACCGATCCACATTTTTTCACTTCCGATCTGATCCCGATACCTGACTTTGGATATCGGCCGATACCGATACTTTTCCGATACCAGAGTTGTGTTTGCTTTAATATTATTTATCATTATTGTTGATTTTATATGATACTGAAATAAACTCCTCTCTACAGGCAAGGATGATGTGTACGTATGTCTATATATATATATATATATATATATATATTAAACAATAGATAGACAATTAAACAAAGATACACATTATACAGGCCTACACAGTGCTTTAATTTCAGGAAGGTACTACTAACATTATTCAGGTATGGTCTAAAAAGGATTATAATAAAGTAATCAAAAGTAGGCTAAAATAGCACTGCAAAGTTTATCATAGATAGATTAATGCTTATTAAAGCTGAAGTAATTCATTCAAGAGCTGTGAGTGATTTTCTCTTTGCCTTTTGGTGTTTGATTCTCAGTAATGTCGCAATCGTCATATTTACACTGCTGCCCCTTTAAGAACGAGTTCAGATTTCATAGTGTACTGATGCACCATATTTTCTCCCAACTATTTCCATAACTACGTTCATTTTAGACATAAATGGTTTAAGTGTTAATCTCCAAGCCGGTCGGTTTGACAGTTTTCTTGTGCAGGCTACACTTGATCGTTTAGACGCGCATATGAAGCCCAGAGTATAATTTGCTTGTCTTGTTGCCGTCTGTTTCATAGCGCGCGCCACATTGGGAACAGCATCTCTTGCGCAAATTTTGTGCTTTTAATAGATCTTTTTATTACTAAAAGCGTACCGCAATTTAGCAACAGCAGAGACTGCATTTTACAACAATCACCGATCGTGCTGATTCGGTCTTAAAATTTGAGTTTTAAGGAGAAATGATAGTGCACCGCCGCGATGGGAAGGAAGTTGGCTAGACAGAATGCGGCTATTGTTTTTAATGTTTTTTTACCTCAATATATCTATCAGATCTAAAGTGTAACCAGAATACGTTTCCTCTATCGTCACTCATTAAGCAGGGCTGTCGTGTTGTGCTTGCTGTAGCACCGCATGAGAGATCTCTCTCTTTCTCTTCTGGACTGCGAATTGCAAACATGCATCACAGACAAATAGTTTAATTAATACGGCTTTGCAAACATTGCATTTTGCTGTCTTGCTCTGCTGCGGTGTTTCCAGTGTGAAGTATTTCCACCATAGGATTTCCACACAGCGAACATGTTGGTAGCTCAATGCTATCCTGCTAGCTGGCTGCAAACTGCGGAATGGATTTCCTGAGCGGGGGTGTGTCTCATTCAGCCCTATTTTTTTACAGTCTATGATTGAGTTGCACCTCCGTTCAGGATTTCCTTTCCACAGTTTGCAGCCAGCTAGCAGCAGGCCCGGCGGGAATCACTTGGAGTCATTTCAGCAGCCAACGTTAAAGCGCAGACATGGCTCATAAATATCGGATTTCTCCGCAGGTTGGATCGAAAAAATCTGATACGTGAATTATGCTGGTATCGGCCCCCGATACCGATACTGGATCGGCCCCATCCCTAATCACGATGCACATAGTTGACTGCTTGCATGTTGTGAGAAATATGTGTGATCTGTGTTATGTACTGTTGTATACATGCTCTTAACTAATTGCCCCTTGTGTGATTAATAAAGTTGATAAAAAGTAAAGTACATAGTCTCACTTTTAGTTACATCTGTTAACTATTATACTATTTTGAAGGGCAAAAACATGAACTTTAACTATTGGCTTTACTTCCTCAATTAGCCGTCACTTTAGCCCGAGGCCAGTAGCGACGAGAAGTGATGTGCTGCCAAAATGGCAACGGCCGGCCCCGCCCACTTTAGGCTTCAAAAACGCTCTTCAGAAACCTAAGGGTGACGTCACGGATACTACGTCCATTTTTTTTTTACAGTCTATGGTACACAGGCTGAAATCTTACGTGAAATTTGATCATATCCACCACTCACATCCATATTGATAATGGCAAGTTTTATGATCAGTTTTCTGTCGTACGTTTGTTTCATAAATGGCCATTATGTTTATACAGAGGGTGTCATGATGCGTTACCTGCATGTATTGATTCCCTCCATTGAAGACAGGTGAGGGTGGGGCAAGGCCTGGGGGACAGCAACTGCAATACACATATGGGGTGGGGCTGACCCACTGTGATGGACCAATTATTGGAGACGACACTGAACCTGGGATAAAAAAGATCCTAGAATGTTTTAACCAATTTTAATGACAAAATTTAAATGACATTTTCAGTCATTAAGATTACATTTACAAATAGAAAGCGAAAGCACATGGACTCACGAGAATTTCGCTCTTTCATGATAGCTGGTCCCAATTTGAGTTTTTTCCCTTTAAAATTGATCTGCTGCTGTAAAATAATTCAAATGTACAATATATCACCCTGCTCTCATAACACCAACACCCAGAAAGAAAAGATAAGAAAATCATGAAGAAAGGTAAAAGTAACCTTACATCAACGATAGTCTGGATATCAACGTCCTCGCTGAAATAAACGAAACCATACCTGTGAAGGTGAGCAACAAATCAGAGGTGACGCAATCATGAATATTTTCTGAAAACAGTTTAAGTAATATTATACGTATAAATGTATAGTTCACCAAAAAAAAATAAAAAAAAATTGAATGGCTTAATAAAGGTTGCACAAGTCACAAAACACTATAGCAGGGATTGACAAAAATGAGAGCCTAATGGCGGCTTTAACAACATTCGGGACAGTCAACGGAACCGTCACTTGTCCGCTCAGGCCAGGGCTGCATCTTAATGAAAGTTTATTACTTATGCGTGTTTTAAGCCAACTAATTTAAACATTCGAGCCCAAGACACAAAAGAGAAATCAATTTAATCAATCACAACACATCTGAAGTAAGCACAAAAAATACTGAATTGGGGTTGCAAGGTATACCGGTACTGGGAAAATATACATTTTATTCAAAATGTTCGATATTATGTCATGTCTCAGTGCACCTAACATCCTCGCATTCGCTGCCTCTCCACGAACAAATCGCTTGTTCTCCTTTGACGGAACACAAGTTGGATCATATTGTAGTCTAAACCTAGCCTGGCTGCGTCTCCTACGCACTTCCGCTCAATTTCATTTTACTTCAGTACTGCGTCTGGGATCGCTCCATATCCTTAGGTTTCCAGAAATCAATTTTTTGTAGGACCAATCAGCGAATAGAGGGAGTGGCTGAGAACGATGACGTTGATGTAAGCGCGTCAGTTTCAGTTGTGAGAAAAGCTGATCGGTCCGTTGTTGGAAAAGAAACTGCCGAATATACAGAATTTAAAGCCGGATTGTTATCGTCTCACCTCTTGTTGCACAACTGAGGACCAAGTGAAGGAGGCAGAAAGTTTGGAAGTTTGTGCTGGGCAGTTCGTGCACGATGACCGTGACATTTTGGACGGACGGTTTATTAGCCTGGTGTTCGGAAGCCCCGAGTCCTGGCTGCTAAACTATGGTTGAAGATCCGCTCAGGAGTCATGTCAGTCGCTCATATTCCCAACTGTATATTTACTGATTCTTGTGATGAATAGAACATTTTGAGCCCCTTTGTACACTCGTGCAGGAGGTTGGTGTGTCAGTTTTACATGTTGTAAATCATACAAATTGGTTGTGATTTAAAAAAAATAATTGTCATAAATAAAAATGTGAAAAACCATACTTTGAAGATATTTGATTTTCAGTTTTAGATGGCAATGGTTGATTTGTTTTACTAAAAAAACTAAATGCCATATAAAAATGTACAAACACATACTTTGAAGACCAAAATTAAGGTAATTAACAATAAGACGTAATATGAAAAATTGTTGTTTATTACACATCTGCAGATAGAGACAGACTGATCATTCACTGTAGCAGCTAACGTTACAGCATTTGCGGCAGATCAGAAAACGACCACAGCGGCGTATTTGTAATGATTAGACACAGCTTCCACCGTTGGATGTATACATCACTGTCCTTCGTGTCAAATATACATTTCGAATTAATAATTGTTCCTAGATTAACAAAACCTGCGGCGCTCGTAACATAATCCTCTTCGGGCGAGCGATTGGCTATGGCAGATCGTGAGTGACTTTGGGCAGATCCAATAGATTTGAACTTTAATAGTGAACCCGCCTACAAGGAAGGAAACGTTTCTCAATGGAGCGGTTCCAGACTCTATGTGGAAATGAAATGAACTAGAGGAAATGAAATGAACTAGAGTCTGGTTGAACCAGGCTAGTCTAAACCAATCAGAGACGGAGGTCTTTGCCTCTGATTGGCTGTGGTATGGTCCAGATATTCCTGTAGGCCTACACTGCTTGTGCTCCGTTCTTTGTGATTGAAATTGTGATCTGAGCAACAGAAAATCAGGCCTCGTTTAAATGCGACTCGGTTCAGATTTTTTGTTCATATGTGACAGATAGGACATTTTCCATGACCATGTAACCAGGAAAAAAAACGCATGCATTTGGATATTTCGAGATTGGTTTCAGGCCTTGTTCACATGAGGAAATAAATCAGATATGTGCCAATGCGACTCATGCAAACAGGCAGATGAGGCATTAGGTTACGTCTCCGCGGTTTAATGAGGAGAAAAACCCCGACGCGCATGTAAAACTAAAACATTAAGCAAAATAAAACATTTCAAAATAGAAATAGAAAGTGCTACGGTTTAAAAGTGCTTCCCTGAACTGATGGCTTAAGTAGCTCCATGTCTGGGCTGTTGTCGGAGCATTGACCGGGGAGAGTGTTGGGGGAACAGCCTACTTAAGAAAAAACTCTGTCCATTTCTTTTCATTGTTCGTCATCTGTTTTCTAGGGCTGTATTCAACCAAAGAAATCCTTAGTCGACCAAAGTCGAGTCCTGCGCAACGATTAATCGACAAAAAAAAAAAAAAAAAAAAAAAAACCTGATGTTTTGATTAAACATTTTTTAAACAATTGTCATTGAGCATTTATAAAATAACAACGAAAAACATTCAAAAATAAATAAACCTATAATAATAATAATACAATTCTTTGAAAATTAAGTGATTTTTTAACTGCAAAAAGTGAAGAGCTCTGTCCTAGGGCTATAGTAACAGTCACAATCGCGCACCTGACCACACCACACGCTGCAAAAAAATATAACTGCTAGCTGCCACATAATGAAAAATCCCAACAAAAGCTCTCGTTTATACAGGCTTTATATTCTTCTTTACTTTCAAAGCTATGGGTTAACTTTCGTCCTGACGATCAAGGCGTTTTAAACACCACACAAAAAACCCAAATAACTTAAAAACAATCCTAATAATAGGCTGTAGGACCGCATATAGGTTTTTCATTTTGTTGCATTATTTAGGCTTTTTTCAAATGCATCAAGTGTACAAATAAAAACGAAAACATTAAGAAAACACAATCTATTGAGTCAGCATGATATAGCCGTTAAAAGACTGCTCACGTCTTTTGCGCGCTCAAGTTCGATTTCAAATGTAGGCGCGCAACTTGCGCTCATAATGGAGCAACGCGATCGCCTCCCTCCACAGTCTTGTCGTCTTTGTTTTAAAATGCAGCCAGACAAAAGATTTAGATTTCCTGGACATTTTGTCGACTGAAGCCAAAACAAGCGGCGTTCTAACTGAATGAATACAGCATCCTTTACCGAGCGCGAGCGCAGCCAGCCACAGGTGCGGTTCCCGAATGTATTATGTGTGTGCGCTAAACTGTGGAGCAGTTACAGAAATAGCCTAAATTAAATTATTTTAAAGGTGGGGACAAAACATAGGCTAATTATATTTAGAATACAGTAATAAGTAACTGCTTATAAAGGAATAAATATCAAGGAGTAAATCACTGAAAAATTATTTCTATTGGTAAAAAAAAAAAAAAAAAAAAAAAAAAAAAAAAAAAAAAAAGCAACTGGTCGACCAAGAAGAATGTCAGTCGACCAAGACGGCATCGACCGATTAGTCGACTAAACGACTAAAGTTGACAGCCCTACTGTTTTCTTGCATTCATTTTGCTTATACGGATTGCCGTGGCCTCGTTTGCATTGGAAGTCTTAATGCCCAATTCTGATTTGTTGCCTATATCAGATTAATTTTATTTATTTTTTTAGTAAAAAAATAAAATGAATCGGATATAGGCAACAAATCAGAATTGGGCATCAAGACCTCCAAATTCTGTAAATTGTGACCCATATCCGATTCATGCAGTTACACTAATCGCATCCGAAATGAAAGTTTGTGTTTACATGATATATGTGCGTGTAGTGTGTATAATTAATTTGTATATAAATACCCACACAAGCATGTATATATTTAACAAAAATGTGTTAATATATCAAATATTTATATATAATATTAATTGTGAATAAATATATATATGCACATATTTCTTAAATATATACATGCATGTGTGGGTATTTATATATACAAATTAATTATACACACTTAGGGCTGCAACAATTAATCGATAAAATCGATTATAATCGATTATGAAAATCGTTGTCAACGAATGTCATTATCGATTAGTTGGTCTGATTACGTCACGGGGATTGTTTACATGGAACATGCGCTTCTTACATGCGCTTCATGAGGCGCACATGCAGTCTCTCTCCCTCGCCGCTCTACCCTGTCTCGCGCGCGCAACACGGACAGTTTGGAGCACATTATCTTCTGTCTCGCATGCGCACTCTTGATTCAGTGAGTTTGAACTAATTTGCGGTCATCAGGAAACCGCTATCAATATGCAGCACACGAAAATCATTCACCTTTCGGTAAATTCGCCGTTTTGAAACCAAAATAGGTGACCTATGTTAATCGTGTATACTTTATGAAGCCATACTATAGTATAATGTGAGATAGAAATGTATATTTAAGTCATTAAATTCAAGTTAACCTAAGCTTTTCCCTCCACTGCGGCTGTCAGTCATTCTCTATTCGGTGTTCAAACAGCGCGTCGCGTTACAACAGTTAACATGATGATCTCTTTCCAATGATTCAATGTTATTATTATAATTGATCCGTAGATAAAGGTCTATGATGGTTTTTCTATCTTGCTAGACTTTTATTGCTGTAACTTAATCACTTTCTACTGAGTGTCTGTTAGATCACAACACTATAGTAGAGTCGGCGCAGTATAATTGTTCTTCACGTGCACAGTAGCCTAACTGAAATTTAAAACTGTTAAAAGAAAAGTCTTAATAAACTATTGCATAGATCCTGAATAATACACCGTCAATATGTCTTTCTCTTTCCTTGGTGCTTTTAACTTTAATGCGGCGGACACTGAAGAGCTGCGCGCCGCCCAGTGACTCCGTGTTGCTTCAAGCGCATCATTCAGTGCTCGCGATGCGCATTTGCACTCTGTGCAGCTCTTTCATGATCATGTCATAATACTTTTTAGCGCAATGAAAGCTTATTAATAGCCTTTCTTGTTCTGTCCTATCTATTATATTTTGCTTCCTCACTAAACAGCTGTGCTTTACATTTAAAACAGCTGTGCATCTGATTTTTACGATGTTTTTCATGAATGTATAACAACAATACAAATAGCAATGTGTACGTTTTACCAGAGTTAGTGCTACACTTATTGTCTCTTATTTGTTCCCCACTAAGGAATGTTTTTTTCACTAAATGTTTAGATTTTATAAAATTATTGTGCACTTGTGATATTTCTAGGCAAAGTTTTGCTGAGTTATCCACTAATATAGTTTACAATAGCATTTTTGTCATAGGTTATGGTCATATATATATTTTTTTATTTGTTGTTTTTCTTTATAATGAAGTTATCTGTATTAAGTAGATTGTTTAACACACAAAAGAGTGTGGTTTTTAGGGTTTTATTTTGTTATAATAAACAAAAAATGAAATATAATTTTTTATCCGATTAATCGATTAATCGAAAAAATAATCGTCCGATTAATCGATTATCAAAATAATCGTTAGTTGCAGCCCTATACACACTACACAAACATATATTATGTAAACACAAACTTTTATTTTGGATGCGATTAATCGCTGCCCATCCCTACTTGACATAGATCTGAAACGTTGATCATTGACCAACGCTACTTTTGTGTCATCGAAGGGGAACGTCCCCTTTTGGGGGAAAACAAACGGATTCCCCTGAGAACAAAACTCGCTCTAGATCTGCAAGATTTCTTGATAGCAAAAACTTAAAGCTACTGGATACGGGGTTACAGAGGCGGCCCTTTGAAATCATTGAAAACTGCATTATTGACACCACGCAGTGGCCAAATATGGACTATTCAGACATCTATCACTATCTCGTGGAATCACCAAGTAGCTTATTTTTTTGTCATTACACACTCACATTATGACAAACTAGACAATGAGATGTGATCCAAGTGACATGGCCTCATCATCCATTTTGTCACTGTGAGTGTTAATGACAAACAACAAAAAAAAATAAAAAGGCTACTTGGTAATTCTACAAGATAGTGGTTATGTTAGATTTGGTCTAAATAGTACATATTTGGCCACTGCGTGGGGTCATTAATCCAGTTTGACCATTTCAAAGGGGACACCTCTGTAACCCCATATCCAGTAGCTTCTTAAAATACCGCTCACAGTCCTCATCCGAGAGAGTCTCATCCAATGAGAGTGTGCATGTTTGTGCCATTTTTGCCATCAAGAAACTTAACAGATCTAGAGCGAGTTCTGTTCTCGGGGGAATCCGTTTGTTTTCTCATTTTACAGCGGGTGAATCTCTAGTTGTCACTGGTGATTGTTGTTTGAACCATTCTGGATCTGCCATCAAATTGATAAGTTTAATTATATGAAGTGCTGTGAGAAAAGGCTATAAATCTCCACCTCCAATATCCTCACATGCAACCTAGCCTACTAGCCGAGACTCCTTTATGTGTACAGATGTGACGTAATGTCACATCTAGGGCTGCAGCTATCGATTCTTTTTGTAATCGATTAATCTAGCACTTAATCGATCGATTAATCGAGAAATGTGATCATTTGTTTGTGTGTGTTTTTAAACAACCAAACCAAATGTATAATGAAAATATTAGGTATAAAAGGTATTTGGGCTTTTCTTTCTTTAAAAAAACTAGAGGTATTTATTACAACTCCAACATTTGGCTCCAAAACTAAGCCTATTTATTGCCGTTTTTACCCATTTAGTGTTTATAAGTGCCAGTGCCAACAATTATATAACAAAGTTAAATCAATTTACTGTAAAACATTTAGCCCATAACATGTAAAACTTTGAATACAAACTTAAATAGTAAAGGCCATTTGGCCTTAGTTTTGTCTTAATACAACACTACAAAAAAGGATTGCACCTTCTGCAAATTACCCACCTGAAAACAAAAATAAATTAATAATAAAATATCAAGCGATTGAGCCAATGCGAATCAAACAACAAAAGGCAGATAAAAATCACTCAAAGCTCTTGAATGAATAACTTAAACTTTAATAAGCAGTAATCTAACTATGATAAACATGCAGTGTCATTTTACATTTGATTACTAGCTAAAGTAAATTTCTTTTCAGACAGAGCGACAGACTTAACTGAAAAGTAGCTAATTTTAGACCTTTAAAGCACTGAAATTAAAGCACTGTGTATATAGGCTAATTTGTATCTTTGTTTAATTGTATTCTTTGTTTGACCATTTGTTTTGTACTTGTTTTTGCTTATCTCATGTATATATGCATAACAAATAGATATTTTATAAATTTTGTGACTGGCCTAAAATGTAACCGGTCGTAGGTTGCATTAACACCTAGCGGTGGATGCACAGTTTGAAGACTGACTGGCAGTGACGTCACAATATGCATTTTTTTTTTAACTCATGATCACCAAAATTGTACTTACCTACCTACCGACCCATTTTAAATTGCTGTTACTGCAAACCAAAATATTTTTAAGGATGGCCTTAAATGTTTTATTTTGAAAAGTGTTTTATATTATATTTTGGCTGGATTATATTTGTTACTGGGATTTTACCTCAAATATTACCTTTGAATTGGAAACACATAATGAGAAGTAATTGGGATGTTAATACTACAGTAGAAGTTTTCTTGATAATCTTATGTTTACTGTGCCTAGATAGCAACTTCAGGTATATCACACATTAGTGTTGGGCGATATGCTCCATTTTCATATCGTCCTATCGTCAGCCTGTGAGATCGGCGATACACGATAGTATCGTGAGGGGGCGGGGCTAACATTTGATTATTAACTTGATTATTTAGCCTACTCATTAATTTGCTTGTTTTATTAGCCTACTTCGTTTTATATACGAGAATATTTTTTCTATTTTGCTAGCAAAGGTGGAGTGTTTATTAATAGGATCAGGTTATTTCCTGGTATAGTGAGGTAAAAAAAAAAAAGAGATCCTAATCCTTTTGTTTGTCAACGGGAAATTTACGGACACATTAGCCTATCCTCATGCCGTTACATGAAGCATTTTGACTAGGGCCTATTTCTGCACGAGATGAAAACACGTTTTAATAATTTCTTGGGTCAGAAAAAGCCCTAGCAGTGCGCTCTTTGCGCACTTCACATGCGCACTTCAGTAAGCACGAAGTACGCGGGTTAATGTGTTTTAAATGCCGGGAGAAACAAAAGCAAGGGCCAAACGTCTAGCTGAGTCGATCGGTTTATACTTATGACTTGACTCAGATAAAGGAAACGTTTACATGACCACATGCATTGTCAAGTTTATTCAACATAATCAGGTTAAGAAAGTCGTCGCATGTAAACGCGCTTAATCTCTGAAAGTGAAAGTAAAAACGGACTGCTTTCGGCATCTGCATTAACGCCGCGTTCCCTCAGAGACGACGATGATAACGGTAACTATAATACTATTTTAGTGATATTATTATTAATACTATTTAGTAATTGTATTGTTTTTAGTGTTGGTGTCATTAAACGTTTTGTTAATGTGTTACGGAAACAAATACTGACGAACAACGATGCCGTTTTCATCTTGGATCTGTAGGAAATTGAATTTTGCGTCTGTTAAAACGAGCACACTTGATAATTTGTGAATGGATCACCTTGCAATTAAATTTTGATGTGGGATGTTTTTTAGTCTGTTTTAAAAACATTCTCTTAGAGGAGTCCTCATTAGTGTGTTGATGCAATTGTTATGAGGTGATGTCGTTGTAAATTTAGGCAAGGCAAATTTGATTGTAGTTCCTAATATTCATTTAATAACAATACTAGCTTTATAATAATAATAATAGGCCTAATAATAATAATTTAATACATTATGGTAAAACGAGCCAATTATCGTAATTGATATCGTCAAAGGCATCTGCCATCGGCGATATGTCAGACTATCGTCGATACACGATACTATCGTCTATCGGCACAACCCTATCACACATTTCAAATTGGTTTATCATATAAACCCAAAAATGCCAAATTACCACTTGAGGTACAAAATAAACAGGTTCAAAAATACAAAATTCCCTATGGTTTCCCTTTTTTTCCAAAATGGGCACCTTTAGCATAATTTCTCAAAAACTGCAAGGTTGTGTGCAGAGAACTTTTTCCTAAGGAATCTATATATTTCTGATGTCAAATAAAATAAAAACTACTATCTACCTATTTTTTTGGACGAGTCATTATGTGATGTGTATACGCGTTGTGTGATTATCCTGGCAGCTAGGATATCCCACAAGATTTGTGTCAACACAGAAAACATTTAATCACTGGATAGTTTTTTTTTAAATTTATTTAAAGTGTGGTTTATGTCGGCTTAATGTGCGGAACGCTTTTCAGAGAAGATTTTAGCAATTCACACCCAGCGGTAATTCAGGAAAAAAAAAATTATCCGAATGCTCCACATTAAACTATGCCAGATATTTTATAACCTTATAAAATCCTATTGTAATAAACATTATTTTGGTATGAACTTTCATCCACCAGTGGGGTAGCTTTTTGAGATTTACTCGCCAAATGGAAAATCTACCCGCACTTGGCGAGTGTTAATTTCGGACCCTGCACTTTATGGTATAGATTTTTTTTCCAGCAGGGAAAACTACAAGCGTCACTCACCCTTTGCATATTCCTCCTCGATAAGTGATGATTTTCACTTCTTTCACACACCCGTACTTGGCAAAGAACTCTCTGATCTCGTTCTCGTCCACCTGATGGAAAAGTAGTGGTACACAAATTAAGCACTTGAGTTTAAAGGGTTAGTTCACCCAAAAATGAAAATTAAGTCATTAATTACTCACCCCCATGCTGTACCAACCCCGTAAGACCTTCGTTCGTCTTCGGAACACAAATGAAGATATTTTTGATTAAATTTGAGAGGTGGATCACTGCTACATAGGCTCCTAAAGGATTGAAACTTCACAGCCCAGAAAGTCATTGAAGAAAATGTTTAAATATTCCATGTGACTACAGTGGCTCAACTATAAGTTTATCAAGCGATGAAAAAACTTGATACGAAATATATAAAATACGGAAAATATAAGTTTATCAAGTGACGAAAATATGCATGCGCATATTTCACGCATGCGTCATGGAAATCTCTTGAACTCTCGTCTCAGCCCAGAAGGAAGAACAGGAAGTCGAATAAAGTCATTATATTTTTTTTTATTTCCGCACAAAAAGTATTCTCGTCGCTTGATAAACTTATAGTTGAGCCACTGTAGTCACATGGAATATTTACACATTTTCTTCAATGACTTTCTGGGCAGTCAAGTTTCAATCTCTTAGGAGCCATGTAGCAGTGATCCATCTCTCAAATTTAATCAAAAAATAATTGTGTTCTAAAGATTAACTTCTTACGGTCTTACGGGGTTGGTACGGCATAGGGGTGAGTAATTAATGACTTCATTTTCATTTTTGGGTGAACTAACCCTTTAGGTACAGTACAAATAATGTGTGTAGAAGTAAAAAAAAAACCAACATACTCATTTTAAAATCCTCATTTAATTTGGAGTTAGACTGTTAAACAGTTTTTCACCATGGCAATTTTATGGATTTTTTGGGCGGGGCTAAAACAGGGCTCGATGATGTACTGGAGCCCATGAGCTGTGGTATGAGGTATGGACACGCCATTATTTGATGACGCACTGAGTCTGATCTCTCCCCTAACACCAATAACAATCCCGCGAGCACATTCGCATTCGCGCGCTCAATCGCGAGTGACTGTCAGTACAAATAGTTACTAAAGCTGAGCCTACAGTTTTTAGCTAGCTATGCCTTCGACACAGAA
Organism: Pimephales promelas; assembly: GCF_016745375.1. The sequence continues at coordinate 12,151,849 of NW_024121211.1, read as the reverse complement.
ATGCATAGGCTACTACCTGGATGAGATTATGTACAAAACAGATCGGTATCTTCATTTAAATTCCCTAAAAACGATCACATCAAGAAGAGGTTTTTAGAGAGCTAACCTTGATAAAGAGCTGAGGATCACCGCCAACACTCGCCTCTGTAGTGATCATTTTACACAGGATCGTTTTAAAAACTTTCGTCGGCGACAACTAATAATCCGCTGTTACTGGTGAATGGGGCCGAAATGACTATCTGCGCCTCAGCCTTCATCATCCGGTCCTGAAAGCAGTATGAGCTAATATCACTGCCGCACTTTCCCGCCAGTGGGCGTTGTTTCACCGCAGCCAGCATACACGCCCCAGCGTTTGAGAGCAGAGATAACTGCTCATTTTTTCAAGATTTTAATAGCAGCTTATTTTATGCCAGCTTTTTTAATCATTCAAATTTGGCTGGGTGGCTAATAACACATTTTTTATGTGGTGTGACAAACTCAGAACACATACTTAATTTCGACTTTACAGGGACTTTAAATAAAAATTAAAGGTCAACCGATAATGGATTTCACCGATAATGTATTTCACCGATACCGGATTTCACCGATACCGATATTTAGGTTTGACCATGCATGCCGATAACTGATTATTCAACCGATATTTTTTTAAAATAGATACTGGATTAAAAACCAAACATAACACTCCAAGTAAAACAGTGCTGAACTAAAATGTGCTAAATTAAATATATATATTTTTTTAGCTATAACCTAGAACATATGTAAATTTCATTAGTAACACTTTGCAAGTCCCATTTGTAAACAAGGATGTAATATAGCTTTCATGAACTAGCATTATACAATATGTAAGGGTTAATGCCCGACGAGGTGTCCATTGTCAGGTTTTAATGGACGACGGCGAGGCGTGAACCGGCCGACACGCAGCGGAGGATTTAAAACAATTAATCAAAGACTTCTTAGGCTTGAAACGCTGTACTCTCCTCCTGACTTGGTTGTCTGGACTGCTGCGTAAAACTCCCGCAGGGTCTCATTCAGAGCAGCAGCGGTGTAATTTTCTTTGTGACGTTTCTCCGTTTTATTTACATTTTTTCTTTCTTCAGCAGCATCCCAGTCATCAAAGTTGTCATATTCTCCATAAATGTTAAAAGAAATAACGAAGTCGCTCATTGTTGTATTAGTAGGCTATATCTAACTAACATTAGATGTTTGTTTTGATAGAGCAAATTGTTAACGGATACTTTGACTGCCTGTTGCTATGGTTACTCACAGCTGTTGTGGGCAGCGCATTCATTTATTAATTTCAAATGGTAAACAGGCATTTTCACCAGAACTACTTTACTAGGTGTCCTCTATCACTTTTTAACGGACACCCTGCAGCCAATCAGAATCGAGTATTCACCCAGACCATGGTATAAACAGTTTTACTGCATGCATTTTTATTTGAGCAATACAATTGTACCTTGATCGTTCATGTTAGTGTAAGGTAATAACAGATTAAATTAAAAATAAAACTCAATTATTTGCTTCTTTATCTTTAACTTTATCTGCTTCTCTTTAGGGCTGCACGATTAATCAAATTTTAATCAATCACGATTTTGGCTTCCCACAATCAAATTTGTGTGATCGAGTGATATTTAAAATGTCATTCCAATCACAGAACACTCCTTATCAAAGGTTTATTTGTGTTGTTGTAAGTTGTGCTGAATTGTTCAATGTTTGTCGTGACAATATTGTAGCATACTACTCTGGGAGATTATTCCTTGCATAGTGTAAATTTTCTATTTCACAAAAAGATAGGCAGCATGCACTGTGTACTAGGCAGTAAGCAGCAGAGGTGGATGGTAACGATGTAAATTTACTGGAGTATTTTTTGGAAAATTTGTATTTTCAAGAGTAGATTTAAATGAGTACATTGTTTTACCAGTGAGGAAATCTGTATTAGTTGCACATCTGCCTATTGGGTCTATGAACAAGCAACATTTGATTTCAATTAATTCAGGTGATACAATTTGCTTGCTCTCTCCCTCTTACTCTCACAAACTGACAACGGACACGCAAATAGCCCCTCCTCTTCAAGCACGATCTGAAATTCTGAATCAAAATATGAGCATGCGTTGGAGGACGGATTGTTGCCGGTGCTTATTCCCCCAGAGTTGAATGGTTAGTATAATGAACACTATAACCAGGCTCAACATAAAAAAAAAAAAAAATTCCCAGTAGATCAGAGTTTTGCTGGCCCTCTAATATATTTTGACTGGCCCTGAAAGAAATACAAGGAAAATCACTTTTCCATTAAAACTGTAGGCCTATTTATTGTATACATTAGGATTAATCAAAACAGTGAAGGAAGTTCAGGAATTAAGAGAGAGACATGCAAAAATAACCTAATTTCAGCCTCCAGTAGATTATTTGTCAATACCTGCTCTCTCCTCATCTCGATCACTCTCTCTCTCTCTTTTTCCCTCAGTCTCCCTCATCTTACTTATTAAAGCTAAAGTATTCATTCAAGAACAGGGAGTGATTTTCTTTTTGCCTTAGTTGTTTGATTCGCAGTAATGTCACAATCGTCCGCATATTAGACTGCTTCCCCTTTAAGAATGAGTGCAGATGTAAGTCTACTACTGATGATGCACCATTATTTTCTCCCAACTATTTCCATAACTGCGTCCATTTTAGACATAAACTGTTTAAGTGAATCTCCAAGCCAGTCATTTTGACACATTTTTGTGTACATTTGATCGTTTTAGATGCGCACATGAAGCCCAAAGTATATACTTATATCGTTGGGTCTGTTTCGCAGGCACACGCCGCATCGGGAACAGCATCTCTTGAGCTTTTTGTGCTTTTAATAGCTATTTTTTATTATTAAACGAGCGCCCGCAGGTTATGACGCAATTTTTAGCCTATTTTAACAAGAACGGTTTCTACGTGGCCATAAACGTAACATACAAAAGTAAATGGAGCCTTTTATACATTGTCGTGTTTCTTTAGAAATAAATAATGGATAAATGGAGTCTTTGGACGCCTCAGATGTAAAGTTATTTGCTGTCAAAGTGACACCAAAATGAATGGGAGTCAATGGAATGCTAACAGGCAGCTTCAAGCTTCCGGCTGATGGATTACCCCTTGAGAATACCCCAGGGCCAGCATCGATACCTTACAAATGGCGGCTACGCCCATAATGCACTTCGTGGACGTAGAGTGTGACGTCACCTGACAAAGACCGATACAGATACTTGAAAAAAACTTAACGAAGTCCACCACTGTAAAAAGTGGATCAGTTTGTAGAGTAACGCTAGATAGAACAATCCAATTGTTGATAGAATATAGAACGCAATGAACCAGTTTACACATATTAGGCCACACAACGAACAGCGTCTCAGTTTATCATCAACGCCATTACCTTCATGTCAATCCCGCCGACGAACAGTGTGTTGGGCGTCATCTTGCCCTCAGGTAAAATGTAGCCGTTAGACAGCTTCAGAAGGGACGGAAAGCCCTGACGACGTGCTTCTGGATATCCTGTGGATTTTACAACATTGTCAGCACTAACGTCACATCAACACACATTATTAACAATAGAAGTCGAACAGGTAAAAAATACGCTTGAGCTCTCAAATCAATCAATAAAGTTTTTGAGATTCAAAATTACCATTACCTGGGATACAGCCCACATATAAGGCACAGGGGTAACTTAACACCCTGATACAACATCTTAGATTTGAAGTAACGTTAAGGCCTCACGTTTTCGTTATCGATTCCCTAAAATTAACGCTAAAGAAAGTCAAACGAAATGCTAGATGAAGTTTCAAAAGTGCTCGACCACACGCGGTCGAAACCGCGTCAATCTCGTACACGGTGTGTACATCATGTTTTCTTCATTTAGCAATCTAGACATTTAGGCTAAAATGAGCTAATTAGCCGAAACATTTGTGCTCTCTTGGGCAGATGACCATAATTCAATGGACGACGTTTCAATGATTTCCTTGATGGCGAATTAACCGCGCAATATATTTTACAGCAATACAACCTCGATATTAACAACATATAACTTTATAGATGGTGGCTGAAAGATGTAACGATCAATTACTAATACTACTTTTGTTTACTTACCATATATAAAACCATTAAAATGACAAAATAAGTTAATGAAGCGACTGCGAGGAGTAG
>NW_024121211.1:12001444-12147182 GCF_016745375.1 Pimephales promelas | reverse complement strand
TAAAAAAAAAAAAGAGATCCTATATCCTTTTGTTTGTCAACGGAAATTTACGGACACATTAGCCTATCCTCATGCCGTTACATGAAGCATTTGACTAGGGCCTATTTCTGCACGAGATGAAAACACGTTTTAATAATTTCTTGGGTCAGAAAAAGCCCTAGCAGTGCGCTCTTTGCGCACTTCACATGCGCACTTCAGTAAGCACGAAGTACGCGGGTTAATGTTGTTTTAAAATGCCGGGAGAAACAAAAGCAAGGCCAAACGTCTAGCTGAGTCGATCGTTTATACTTATGACTTGACTCAGATAAAGGAAACGTTTACATGACCACATGCATTGTCAAGTTTATCAACATAATCAGGTTAAGAAAGTCGTCGCATGTAAACGCGCTTAATCTCTGAAAGTGAAAGTAAAAACGGACTGCTTTCGGCATCTGCATTAACGCGCGTTCCCTCAGAGACGACGATGATAACGGTAACTATAATACTATTTTAGTGATATTATTATTAATACTATTTAGTAATTGTATTGTTTTTAGTGTTGGTGTCATTAACGTTTTGTTAATGTGTTACGGAAACAAAATACTGACGAACAACGATGCCGTTTTCATCTTGGATCTGTAGGAAATTGAATTTTGCGTCTGTTAAAACGAGCACACTTGATAATTTGTGAATGGATCACCTTGCAATTAAATTTTGATGTGGGATGTTTTTTAGTCTGTTTTAAAAACATTCTCTTAGAGGAGTCCTCATTAGTGTGTTGATGCAATTGTTATGAGGTGATGTCGTTGTAAATTTAGGCAAGGCAAATTTGATTGTAGTTCCTAATATTCATTTAATAACAATACTAGCTTTATAATAATAATAATAGGCCTAATAATAATAATTTAATACATTATGGTAAACGAGCCATTATCGTAATTGATATCGTCAAAGGCATCTGCCATCGGCGATATGTCAGACTATCGTCGATACACGATACTATCGTCTATCGGCAACAACCCTATCACACATTTCAAATTGGTTATCATATAAACCCAAAAATGCCAAATTACCACTTGAGGTACAAAATAAACAGGTTCAAAAATACAAAATTCCCTATGGTTTCCCTTTTTTTCCAAAATGGGCACCTTTAGCATAATTTCTCAAAAACTGCAAGTTGTGTGCAGAGAACTTTTTCCTAAGGAATCTATATATTTCTGATGTCAAATAAAATAAAAAAGTAGGTAGTGCCCCACTTGGTGGAACAAAACCCTATTTCTAGGGCTCTTTTAGGCTACCGACAGCTGCCTATCTACCTATTTTTTTGGACGAGTCATTATGTGATGTGTATACGCGTTGTGTGATTATCCTGGCAGCTAGGATATCCCACAAGATTTGTGTCAACACAGAAAACATTTAATCACTGGATAGTTTTTTTTTAAATTTATTTAAAGTGTGGTTTATGTCGGCTTAATGTGCGGAACGCTTTTCAGAGAAGATTTTAGCAATTCACACCCAGCGGTAATTCAGGAAAAAAAAAATTATCCGAATGCTCCACATTAAACTATGCCAGATATTTTATAACCTTATAAAATCCTATTGTAATAAACATTATTTTGGTATGAACTTTCATCCACCAGTGGGGTAGCTTTTTGAGATTTACTCGCCAAATGGAAATCTACCCGCACTTGGCGAGTGTTAATTTCGGACCCTGCACTTTATGGTTTAGATTTTTTTTCCAGCAGGGAAAACTACAAGCGTCACTCACCCTTTGCATATTCCTCCTCGATAAGTGATGATTTTCACTTCTTTCACACACCCGTACTTGGCAAAGAACTCTCTGATCTCGTTCTCGTCCACCTGATGGAAAAGTAGTGGTACACAAATTAAGCACTTGAGTTTAAAGGGTTAGTTCACCCAAAAATGAAAATTAAGTCATTAATTACTCACCCCCATGCTGTACCAACCCCGTAAGACCTTCGTTCGTCTTCGGAACACAAATGAAGATATTTTTGATTAAATTTGAGAGGTGGATCACTGCTACATAGGCTCCTAAAGGATTGAAACTTCACAGCCCAGAAAGTCATTGAAGAAAATGTTTAAATATTCCATGTGACTACAGTGGCTCAACTATAAGTTTATCAAGCGACGAAAAAACTTGATACGAAATATATAAAATACGAAAAATATAAGTTTATCAAGCGACGAAAATATGCATGCGCCATGGAAATCTCTTGAACTCTCGTCTCAGGCCCAGAAGGAAGAACAGGAAGTCGAATAAAGTCATTATATTTTTTTTATTTCCGCACAAAAAGTATTCTCGTCGCTTGATAAACTTATAGTTGAGCCACTGTAGTCACATGGAATATTTACACATTTTCTTCAATGACTTTCTGGGCAGTCAAGTTTCAATCTCTTAGGAGCCCATGTAGCAGTGATCCATCTCTCAAATTTAATCAAAAATAATTTGTGTTCTAAAGATTAACTTCTTACGGTCTTACGGGGTTGGTACGGCATAGGGGTGAGTAATTAATGACTTCATTTTCATTTTTGGGTGAACTAACCCTTTAGGTACAGTACAAATAATGTGTGTAGAAGTAAAAAAAAACCCAACATACTCATTTTAAAATACTCATTTAATTTGGAGTTAGACTGTTAAACAGTTTTTCACCATGGCAATTTTATGGATTTTTTGGGCGGGGCTAAAACAGGGCTCGATGATGTACTGGAGCCCATGAGCTGTGGTATGAGGTATGGACACGCCATTATTTGATGACGCACTGAGTCTGATCTCTCCCCTAACACACAATAACAATCCCCGAGCACATTCGCATTCGCCGCTCAATCGCGAGTGACTGTCAGTACAAATAGTTACTAAAGCTGAGCCTACAGTTTTCTAGCTAGCTATGCCTTCGACACAGAAATGCATAGGCTACTACCTGGACGAGATTATGTACAAAACAGATCGGTATCTTCATTTAAATTCCCTAAAAACGATCACATCAAGAAGAGGTTTTTAGAGAGCTAACCTTGATAAAGAGCTGAGGATCACCGCCAACACTCGCCTCTGTAGTGATCATTTTACACAGGATCGTTTTAAAAACTTTCGTCGGCGACAACTAATAATCCGCTGTTACTGGTGAATGGGGCCGAAATGACTATCTGCGCCTCAGCCTTCATCATCCGGTCCTGAAAGCAGTATGAGCTAATATCACTGCCGACAGCTTTCCCGCCAGTGGGCGTTGTTTCACCGCAGCCAGCATACACGCCCCCAGCGTTTGAGAGCAGAGATAACTGCTCATTTTTTCAAGATTTTAATAGCAGCTTATTTTATGCCAGCTTTTTTAATCATTCAAATTTGGCTGGGTGGCTAATAACACATTTTTTATGTGGTGTGACAAACTCAGAACACATACTTAATTTCGACTTTACAGGGACTTTAAATAAAAATTAAAGGTCAACCGATAATGGATTTCACCGATAATGTATTTCACCGATACCGGATTTCACCGATACCGATATTTAGGTTTGACCATGCATGCCGATAACTGATTATTCAACCGATATTTTTTAAAATAGATACTGGATTAAAAACCAAACATAACACTCCAAGTAAAACAGTGCTGAACTAAAATGTGCTAAATTAAATATATATATTTTTTTAGCTATAACCTAGAACATATGTAAATTTCATTAGTAACACTTTGCAAGTCCCATTTGTAAACAAGGATGTAATATAGCTTTCATGAACTAGCATTATACAATATGTAAGGGTTAATGCCCGACGAGGTGTCCATTGTCAGGTTTTAATGGACGACGGCGAGGCGTGAACCGGCCGACACGCAGCGGAGGATTTAAAACAATTAATCAAACAGACTTCTTAGGCTTGAAACGCTGTACTCTCCTCCTGACTTGGTTGTCTGGACTGCTGCGTAAAACTCCCGCAGGGTCTCATTCAGAGCAGCAGCGGTGTAATTTTCTTTGTGACGTTTCTCCGTTTTATTTACATTTTTTCTTTCTTCAGCAGCATCCCAGTCATCAAAGTTGTCATATTCTCCATAAATGTTAAAAGAAATAACGAAGTCGCTCATTGTTGTATTAGTAGGCTATATCTAACTAACATTAGATGTTTGTTTTGATAGAGCAAATTGTTAACGGATACTTTGACTGCCTGTTGCTATGGTTACTCACAGCTGTTGTGGGCAGCGCATTCATTTATTAATTTCAAATGGTAAACAGGCATTTTCACCAGAACTACTTTACTAGGTGTCCTCTATCACTTTTTAACGGACACCCTGCAGCCAATCAGAATCGAGTATTCACCCAGACCATGGTATAAACAGTTTTACTGCATGCATTTTTATTTGAGCAATACAATTGTACCTTGATCGTCAATGTATGTTGTTAGTAATAGTGTAAGGTAATAACAGATTAAATTAAAAATAAAACTCAATTATTTGCTTCTTTATCTTTAACTTTATCTGCTTCTCTTTAGGGCTGCACGATTAATCAAATTTTAATCAATCACGATTTTGGCTTCCCACAATCAAATTTGTGTGATCGAGTGATATTTAAAATGTCATTCCAATCACAGAACACTCCTTATCAAAGGTTTATTTGTGTTGTTGTAAGTTGTGCTGAATTGTTCAATGTTTGTCGTGACAATATTGTAGCATACTACTCTGGGAGATTATTCCTTGCATAGTGTAAATTTTCTATTTCACAAAAAGATAGGCAGCATGCACTGTGTACTAGGCAGTAAGCAGCAGAGGTGGATGGTAACGATGTAAATTTACTGGAGTATTTTTTGGAAAATTTGTATTTTCAAGAGTAGATTTAAATGAGTACATTGTTTACCAGTGAGGAAGATCTGTATTAGTTGCACATCTGCCTATTGGGTCTATGAACAAGCAACATTTGATTTCAATTAATTCAGGTGATACAATTTGCTTGCTCTCTCCCTCTTACTCTCACAAACTGACAACGGACACGCAAATAGCCCCTCCTCTTCAAGCACGATCTGAAATTCTGAATCAAAATATGAGCATGCGTTGGAGGACGGATTGTTGCCGGTGCTTATTCCCCCAGAGTTGAATGGTTAGTATAATGAACACTATAACCAGGGCTCAACATAAAAAAAAAAAAAATTCCCAGTAGATCAGAGTTTTGCTGGCCCCTTCTATATTTTGACTGGCCCTGAAAGAAATACAAGGAAAATCACTTTTCCATTAAACTGTAGGCCTATTTATTGTATACATTAGGATTAATCAAAACAGTGAAGGAAGTTCAGGAATTAAGAGAGAGACATGCAAAAATAACCTAATTTCAGCCTCCAGTAGATTATTTGTCAATACCTGCTCTCTCCTCATCTCGATCACTCTCTCTCTCTCTTTTTCCCTCAGTCTCCTCATCTTACTTATTAAAGCTAAAGTATTCATTCAAGAACAGGGAGTGATTTTCTTTTTGCCTTTAGTTGTTTGATTCGCAGTAATGTCACAATCGTCCGCATATTAGACTGCTTCCCCTTTAAGAATGAGTGCAGATGTAAGTCTACTACTGATGATGCACCATTATTTTCTCCCAACTATTTCCATAACTGCGTCCATTTTAGACATAAACTGTTTAAGTGAATCTCCAAGCCAGTCATTTTGACACATTTTTGTGTACATTTGATCGTTTAGATGCGCACATGAAGCCCAAAGTATATACTTATCTCGTTGCGGTCTGTTTCGCAGCACACGCCGCATCGGGAACAGCATCTCTTGAGCTTTTTGTGCTTTTAATAGCTATTTTTATTATTAAACGCGCCCCGCAGGTTATGACGCAATTTTTAGCCTATTTTAACAAGAACGGTTTCTACGTGGCCATAACGTAACATACAAAGTAATGGAGCCTTTTATACATTGTCGTGTTTCTTTAGAAATAAATAATGGATAAATGGAGTCTTTGGACGCCTCAGATGTAAAGTTATTTGCTGTCAAAGTGACACCAAAATGAATGGGAGTCAATGGGATGCTAACAGCAGGTGATAGTACGCTACAATGGCGGCACCCGGAGGCAGCTTCAGCTTCCGGCTGATGGATTACCCCCTTGAGAATACCCCAGGGCCAGCATCGATACCTTACAAATGGCGGCTACGCCCATAATGCACTTCGTGGACGTAGAGTGTGACGTCACCTGACAAAGACCGATACAGATACTTGAAAAAAACTTAACGAAGTCCACCACTGTAAAAAGTGGATCAGTTTGTAGAGTAACGCTAGATAGAAACAATCCAATTGTTGATAGAATATAGAACCGCAATGAACCAGTTTACACATATTAGGCCACACAACGAACAGCGGTCTCAGTTTATCATCAACGCCATTACCTTCATGTCAATCCCGCCGACGAACAGTGTGTTGGGCGTCATCTTGCCCTCAGGTAAAATGTAGCCGTTAGACAGCTTCAGAGAGGACGGAAAGCCCTGACGGTGCTTCTGGATATCCTGTGGATTTTACAACATTGTCAGCACTAACGTCACATCAACACACATTATTAACAATAGAAGTCGAACAGGTAAAAAATACGCTTGAGCTCTCAAAATCAATCAATAAAGTTTTTGAGATTCAAATTACCATTACCTGGGAATACAGCCCACATATAAGGCACAGGGGTAACTTAACACCCTGATACAACATCTTAGATTTGAAGTAACGTTAAGGCCTCACGTTTCGTTATCGATTCCCTAAAATTAACGCTAAAGAAAGTCAAACGAAATGCTAGATGAAGTTTCAAAGTGCTCGACCACACGCGGTCGAAACCGCGTCAATCTCGTACACGGTGTGTACATCATGTTTCTTCATTAAGCAATCTAGACATTTAGGCTAAAATGAGCTAATTAGCCGAACATTTGTGCTCTCTTGGCAGATGACCATAATTCAATGGACGACGGTTTCAATTGATTTCCTTGATGGCGAATTAACCGCGCAATATATTTACAGCAATACAACTCGATATTAACAACATATAACTTTATAGATGGTGGCTGAAAGATGTAACGATCAATTACTAATACTACTTTTGTTACTTACCATATATAAAACCATTAAAATGACAAAATAAGTTAATGAAGCGACTGCGAGGAGTAGCTTGTTGGGTCTGTGCTTCTGGATGGATGTCTGAGTCGCATTAGAGGGCCACACCCATTCTCAGCCCTAATTGAAAAATGCAACATACCAAATAAGGCGAATTTTAAAGTCAATACAGAATAACAAACATTGATTTAAAAAAAAAAAATCGGTCAAATCGTAATCATTACATACTCTATTTATTTCTAAAATAATGTGGTATAGTGATACAGTATAAAAGTTTGAGAAAGTTACAAGAGATAGCCTACTTCCTGGACCCTAAAAAACTTTAAAGGCTACCAAAACTTTGTTTAGCATTGCAATTGCAAATAAATCAGCGTTTTTAAAATGAGAAAATGTAATAACATTGTCTGAATTTGATTGACAATTTGGTCCAATGCTAATCCATCATTGAGGAGGAAATGTTGTTATAGCGATAGCTAACCGCTAGAAGTCGCAAATTATGAGCTGCCTGTCTGGACTGAATTTGAGGTCATGCCTCTTTACCATAGACTCTTTACACTTACAGACAAGGCCTAAACCTAGTCCTGGATTAAAATGCTTGTTTGAGCTGTTTCAACTGAAAGCAACTGCACTTAAATGTCAGTGCAATTGTCTCAAGATGCAAATCAGTTATAAAAGCTGCTCATATGCCCCAATTGTACTAAAAAAAAAAAGCCTACGGTAATTCTGGTTTTGTGAAACCAGACCAAAACCTACTAGGCTGGTATGTGGAGGAAGTTTACAGGCAAGAATAAATGAATGGCTAAAAATAACATCAGGGTAAAAGGAAACTGTAGCGTGCATAGATCTTTGGATTAGACAAGAGTAATGCTTTTTATTCATCCAGAGTTAATAGAATATCAGTATTAGAAACATCCTTCGTGTCATGTGCAAAACAATACACAGTTACCACGGGAACCAAACAAGACTAATGACATTGGAGAAATACTAGAACATAAAAGCTTCACATATCATTGGCTTAAAAAATTATGACAAATATGAAAGAAAGACAAATCCATAATTTAACAAATGACTATGTCGTGGTCTATGGGCTAAAATCTCGATCTTAAAAAAAGAACAGACAAAAACGGAAAATGGACAACAGCTCAGGCACTGGTTCATGGAAAATCAATAAAGATAGTGAGTGAGAGTGAATGAATCAGTAAAGAGAGAGAATGAGAGACACTCAGTCCATTTCATAAAGAGGCGCTCTCTACTGCTAGACTGAGCATCTGTCAATGTCCTGTCCTTATCACAAAAGCCAGTTCCCTCCAAAAAGAGAAGAAGACAGAGATAGAGGGAAAACTGAAGCAGAATATAGCTTTTATCTGAGGCAGAGAGTGTCTGTTAAATGCATTTCACAGGATATTGATTTAGAAGAAAACTAATATAGGTTTTCTACACAAACGTCAAGATGCGGTCCAAAACCTTTAGGACATTTTCAAAGAAAATTACAGAACGACAAATCTCATTAAAGTCGAGGCTGCATTTTATGGCTTTAGATACCACATTTATGTAACAGAGCAAAGGATCTATGGCCAGGGCCTCACATTTGGAGCACAAAAAAAAAAAAAAAAACAGTTATTTTGAATTAGGGTGGTTTTAAATACACAGCCAGAGGTCCAGGATTTAAGAAACATAATGTATGGTTTAGGGATTGAGCTACAGGGCATGGGGGCACACGAGGCAGTCAGCCTGAGTTCATATGTGCAAACATCCAGCAGAGTTTCTTAAGTGTTAATGATGAGTCCAGTCATATTTAGGGTAAATCAAGGTTCAAAGGTCAGTAGGATTAACAATAGTGAAGTCAGAGTCCTTGCTGTGAGTGCTGCCGTCATCTGGACTGGAGGACCCAGACGTGGTCCCCATCAGAGGATCTTGAAAATCTGCCTTGTTTAGGCCTCGCACGTGCTTAAAGAGTGGAGCCGTGGTGGTTATGCTTTGCTCCTCACTCTCTGATGGCTCGCCATCCTGTGTGACCAAGATGTAGTCATCCCAGTTTCTCCCTTCAGAAACCTAGGACAATAAAAAGTGTGTATGAAATTGGAGTTTGGGTGAATCGCGTTGCATATGGAGGTTTTTCTCAGCATATATTTATATGCAATCAATTAATCAGCATGTAGTCAGTATGTTATTACTCAAAATTATACCAATTACAATAAACTAAATCTATTTAAATAAACCTGAAATTAAAAAAAATATATATTAGATGAAAAACTGAAATAAATTATAAAATGTTGCCTTGTCAACTACCAAAAATGAAAAAGCTTAAGTATTAAAATTACTAAAACTGAAATAAAAATAGAAAAATAAAGCTAAATAGAAATATAAAAATGATAAAATATTGAAAAATACCTCAAATATAAAACCCCAAGCTAATTCAAATATAAAATAAATATATAAATGTTATAGAAGTATAATTAATAATACTAAAATAAAACTGCTTTAAATCATTTTTTATTGACTGACAGCCCATAAAGCTAATCCCATACAAAATCCCATTTCAAAAAGCCATTTTTATTAGCCTAATCATTATTATTTTATGACAATTAATGAATCCGCCACCCTACCCATGCCTATTTTGTTACACAAATGAAATGCATGCAAATAAAATGAATATAAAGATTGTAAAAGTGTTTATAAATCATTTATTGTACTGCCTTTAATACTTTTTTTATTTTTACAGTAATAAATGTGTTAGTCACAAAATCAATCTTGCATGGTCTAATCTTGGTCTATTAAAGTATAACCTTGAAATGAATTTATAGAATGAGCATGTACCTGCTCACATGAAAACTAGTGATAATCATCTCGAACCTGTGGCTCTGGTATTGTGGGGACATTCTCAGTGGTCAAGACTTTGACCTTCTCCTCCTTCTCTTCCTCTTCTTTCTCTGCTACCTCTTCCTCTTCTTTCTCTGCAACCATGTCTCCTTCCTGGTGGTCATAGAGCTCTGGAACCACTTGTTGTCCATCTGAAGATCCAGCGTCTGGATCACTCTGGTCCTTTAGTGAACTATATTGGCTAGAGCAGTAGTGATCGTCAGCTATGGAGATCTCCTCATTCTCCTCCGCCTCCAGCTGACTCTGGTTGAATCTGAGAGCCCCCTTCAGGATGTCCTTAATCTGGGGACAAAATGGTTAAGAGAGACCTCGAATTATATTTTTATATTAATGCATATATATGAGTGTGTTATAATTGCATTTAGAAAATTCAATAATTGTTTCCCTTAAAACTCATCAGTGATCACCAAAATTACATACGTTTTTCCTGTAAAAAAAAAAAAAAAGATTCATGCCTTAAAATAGCTTGAATTTAACTACACTTTTGATTAATTTAGTATATGCGGAGCCATGAATATACAAATTTAAATTTACAATTTATACAATTTATGTTTGATTTTGTTCCTGAAAATGACGTTCGTAGTTTAGCTCTCTGTGCTGCGCATTTTAAGAAAAACAGCTTCCAGAATCTCCACCAATTCAATGCCGGATTCAACAAGAAACTGTTACTAAAACATGAAGCAGTTTCAACTTTAAAACCAGAGGCAGCAGTTGTTGTGCCACAACCTGTAAGTAGGCTAAGACTTCATCATTTTAAATGTATTTGCATGTATAATTTCAGATGTAATGTTTAGTTTTATCAACTGCCAGCACTGGCTTTATAGCCACTAGGCTACTAGTTATGCTATTTTGTGTCTACGACAAACGCCTACAAACATTATGTACCTGAATTTTGTATATGTACTTATGTTGTAAATTTATTTTTCATGTATATATACTTTTATGACGTTATTTTTCGATATGATCAAGAACGTAAACCAATTTCTGGTTTCAATTTCTGTTTCTGTATATAGTAGCCAGTTAGTTCAATGCTATTGTGTAAGACAAACGTTTATAAAGTTAATATATATATATATAAAGTTAATATATATATATATATATATATATATATATATTCAGAGACGTTTCAGAGCCATGTGTGGTGAGGTTCTGCTTGCCTGTTTTCATCGCCGCTTTCTGGGTCTGATTCTGGCTCATACTGATACTGCAGTGTCGACACCATTATGTACATTTGACATGAACAACACATCCAACTTCGACAGTGTTGCCAACTATTTTCAAATGAAAGTAGCTAACACCTTCCCTAAAAGTCGCTAAATGTCGCTAGATGACGTCATACGCTAATTAGCATATTTGTGACGCCATCGTGTCGTACTTGCGTTTTGCTTGCCTAATGTGTTTTCTCTATAAATTAATGCTCAGCTCACATACTGTATTTAAAGGGGTGATGAACTGAGAAATCAAATTTTCCTTGAGCTTTTGACATCTAAGAGGTCATCATATTATAAGAATATCCTGTAAGTTTCAGAACTGAAAACGGCCTTGTTAGTCCAATAAAAGCTTTTATTGACACAGCCTCTGAAAACGACTCGTTTTTAAAAGTGGGGAACTATGACGACAAAGAGGATAAAACACCACCCCCGCAGAAGAAGATCAACGCCTGCTTCAACACGTCAGGTTTAGCCCCGCCCACCGATTCGCACATTACACACATAGCTAAGTAACATTACATGCCTACCTCGTGATGACAAACTGGATCGCTACCGAGCAATACAGAATATTGTGCAGTGCCTGGTTATGCAAGACAGTCGCTGCATAAGCTTCCTCTGGATTCCAATAGGACTGCATGGATAAACTTTTTATTTTTAATGACGTTCCAGCTGATGAGGTAAACATCGTCGTCTGTTCACTTCATTTCACTGAGGATTGTTTTGTAAACAAGACTGGAATTGCAGACCGATTAAGAGAAAAGAACAGTGCTGTGCCGTCTATATTGGATCTGACAGGAATGGTGCAACACACGGACTCTGGGTCGAACATGTATGGGCGAATCCGGTTGCCATTTTACACTGGACGTTTTCCCCCATGTGCACCGCCGACGGGTGAGTTAAACTCATTATAATATGCAAAACTGTTCTCCACTCGCAGCAGTGGGTGTTTACTTCCAAGTCTTCAGTGCGACACTCCCATAAAAACCGACTGTTTTTCAGGAAGGCTCACAACCAGGGTACAAAATAGCCTATTACTTGTTCATTTTGATGTTTTTGAATGGAAAAACCAAGCGAACGTTATAAGTTGACCTCAGACAACAATATAATAAACTTTAAAAAGCCAGTTCATGACCCCTTTAAGATATTATAATTTAGCCGAATGTAAAATTAAGCTGTTCACATTTCCTATATCTTTCTTGTCACACAATAGAACGAGTAAAACTGATATAGGCCTAGTGAATGACAAAAAAAAATGTAATACTGTAAGCACAATAAAAAAAAAAAGGAAACTAAATTAATTAAATAAAAAAAACATTATTATTTAAAGAAAGGAGATAAGTGATAAGAGAGAGCAAAAAAATGCTAAAAATAGCTACTCATTTGCGTGATTCTTTTGGAGTCTGTACGGGGAGGAGTGAACATCTGCTCTGTCTACAGCTGGGAGGGTCTGCTGCGCGAGGACTGGCCACCTGTGAGTGATTTGGGACAGGGTGGAACCCACGGCAGCACCCTCTGCTCGTTGAGAAGAGTAAAAACGATATGTGCTTTCACGTCAGATAGTCTCCAAAAGTCTCTAATAACAACAGAAAAAGTCTTTAGATTTGTCGCTAGTTGCATTTTTTGAAAATTTGTCGCTAAAGGGGTCTGAATACTCGCTAAATATATAAGTTGGCAACACTGAACTTCGCTCGTAAAGGTAATGGGTGTGATTTTTCCGGACAACGTGCACTAGAGTTTAGCCAATCACAACACACCAGCCCAAACTAACCAATCTGAGCCCACTGCCTGTTTCTGAGAGAGTGGTTTCATAGACTCAGGAAGTCAACCGGTCGTTCAAATGACAGAGGAGAGCGCGGCTGACAATAAAGGTGAAATTTATGAAAAATAAGACTTAAAAAAAGAAAAACCATGAATACATGTTATATTGCACCCCATACACACAATCATGCAAAGAAAAAAAAAAAGCAGTAAACCACCCCATTAAAGCATTTTACTGATCTTTGTAATTGTTAATTTCAATATTTGAATAGGACCATATTTTAAGTGTTACCAAAATTATTTTACGTGAGAAGAACACTGATTGAAAATGGTGAATAAGTTTTAATTTCACACACAAAATGTATTGTTATATACAGTATGTATTCAATATTTAGTGTTTATCTTATTATTACAGGTTTTTTTTGCAAAGTGGAGACCTGAGTCATACCTGTTTTAGTCCAGCAAGTGACACCAGAACCTCATCTTCCTTCTCCAGATGCTCCTGCAGTATCACATCTTGAATTTTTCCTGTCCATTAATCAAAGCACAATCATTACGATTCCATCATCAGTGTGTTTGTGAGTGCAAAGATAACGAACTGGCTCAGTGACTCACCTATGTGCATGTTCATCATTTTGGCACAATATTTACTCATGGCCTCTAGGTCATTAATCTGACCCTGTAAAAATGACACCTGGGCCTCAAGCTCCTCCTGTGCGTCAAGATACATACGCATAAATTAGCATACATAAAGCACCTATAAGATACAACATTAAAGGGATACTCCACTTTATTTGGAAATAGGCTCATTTTACCACTCCCTCAGAGTTAAACAGCTGAGTTGTATCGTTTTCGAATGTATTCAGATGATTTTCTGATATTTAGAAGAATATCAGTAACCAGACAGTTTCTGGTCTCATTGACTTCCATAGTGTATTTTTTTTTTCTACTATGGAAGTCAATGAGACCAGAAACTGTCTGGTTACTGATATTCTTCTTAATATCAAAAAATCAGCTGAATACATTCGAAAACAATAAGACCCAACTGTTTAACTCTGGGGGAGTGGTAAAATGAGCCAATTTCCCAAAAAGGTGGAGTATCCCTTTAACAGGAGCGACATAATAATATCCAAGTAATTTGCATGCAATATAAAGAAAGAATGGACACAAAATGAAACCCTGGGAATGCAAATGGCAAAGTTGGAAAAGCAAAAACAAAATTTGCTTCTTACCGCATCCTTCTTGTTTATAGTTTTACTGTGGGACCGTGAGCAACTGATATTAAAGAAAGAGTCTTTCTTCGTTGCAGAGGAAGGCGGAGATGATGTGCTGTAGTCTTGCCCTGTGGACACAGGGAGAGGAGGGGAAGACATTGCATGGTCCCGCCCACCAGACAAACTCTCAGAGCTGGGGGAGGAACTCATGGTCCTGGGGGTGTGGCCTGCAAGGCAGACATCAACAAAAGTTAATCTCAGGCAGCCTATGAGAACAGACAACCAAATTCAAAGATAACAGAACAATTAAAAAAAAAAAAAATCATAAGATAGATAAATAACATGAAGAGTCTGAGACACAATCACAAGCATGCAGTAAATCAAAAGTAAAACAAAACATGATTTTTAAAAAAGGAGAATTTTCTTTGGACTATGAAGATAACTAACAAAACACAGATATGGAAAGTTCAGAGAATAATTACACTGCCAATCAATATCGAATAGTTTGGGCTCAGGACGTTTCCCCCCGGTTTTTTAAAGAAATTTTAAATTGAGCAAGGATGGATTAAATTGATCACTCATTTATAAAGTTACAAAAGAGTTATTTTGAACTTTCTATTAATCAGTGAATCCTAAATAAAAATGCATCACGGTTCCCACAAAAAAATTCCAAAAAAAAACACAAATGTTTTTAAAATTGCAAATACTAACAAATGGTTCTTGAGCATCAAATCAGCATATAAGAATGATTTCTTAGGGATCATGTGACACTGAAGACTGGAGTAATGCTTGCCATCACAGGAATATATATTACATTTAAAAAATATTCAAATAGAAAGTAGTTATTTTAAATTTGTAATTTAAAATGTAAAATTTACTGATTAATGATTAAATAAATGCAGCCTTGGAGAGCAAAAGAGAATTCTTTCAAAAACATTTAAAACTAAATTTTTATCGTTTAGATGGTAGTATAAATTACATTTATTTTTTATTGGATTTTTTCAAAACTGAAAAAGCCTGGTGGCAAAAAGCAGCAGCATGAAATACATGATCACACCGAGTTTATTTTAACACAGGCATGCATGCATTACAGAGCGGACACGTCACAGTAAAAGCACACCAAGAAACATACAAAAACAAAGTCAAATAAAAAGCATTTCTAAAGCATGCATGCACTCTCTGGTGCTGTCGTTATCGTCATGGCAGCAGTTACCTGGGGTATCAGATTGAATCTGGGAAGGGAGAGATATCTGAGAGGCTCCACAAGGACCTAAGTCTAACAGACAGCAGAGTAAGGCTACAGCACACACCTATTCTGTCACATGTAACTATGTTTAAGCACATGCACGTACACATTCAAATAATAATCCATGCACACCGAAGTATTAATAAATTCAGGAGGTATATGGGAAAAATCAACACAATGGCTGCATCCGAAATTGCATACTCTCGAGTAGGTAATTATTTTGAATAAGTAATTACTTCTATATAGTATGAATGTATGTAGTAAGATAGTAATTGGGAAGTCCTAAATTTGCCATGTTGTCATTATCATGTGACCTACCAGCTTCAGTTCCAACACTTCACTGCAGAATCATGACACAAGTAGTAAGTCATCCGGGTACTTTTTGTCTACTCTTTTATGAGTACTGTGACTACTTGGACATAGTTCTTTTTGTTTTTTTACCTACTATATAGTATGCAAGTATGTGATTTTGGATGCAGCCAATCAGTAGGCATACGGGGTTGAAAAGTTGTGAGTATACGAGTGCTCACCTTTGCTGAGGTGCACTGGCATACTTTCAGACTTCAGCAGTCGGTGCTGATACTGCGTTTGTGTGTGCGGCTGTGATTTGATCTGTGTATATGCCGGAGCGGTGCATGATGAAGGCTTGGCCAATGGTTGTGGCACTGGAGTCTGAAGGTGAGGAGTTGAGATCACCTCGCTGTTAATTGGCGAGATACCGCTGGAGCCGCTTCCGATCGGCGCAATGAGCTTCCGGCCGAAATTAAGAAGAGAACTGGATACTTTATTAATGTTGAGAGGTGCTGCTTTACTGCTGGCCCTATAGAAAAAGAAAGAAAATATTTTCTAAATTGTAAATAAATATAATTTTATATTTTTATTTTTAGGGCTGTCAAATGATTAATCGCGATTAATCGCATCCAAAATAAAAGTTTGTGTTTACATAATATATGTGGGTGCACTGTGTATAATTATTTTATATATATAAATACATATTTAAGAAATATTTTCATGTATATACTGTATATAGATTCATATATAATTTATATTATATATAAATGTAAACATTTTATATATAAATAATATTTTTTTCTTAAATATACAGGCATGTGTGTGTATATATATATATATATATATATATAAAATAATTATACACAGTGCACCCACATATATTATGTAAACACAAACTTTTATTTTGGATGCAAGCCTAATTTTTATACAATATATAGTAAATATGTATATAATATGCACAAAAACACAAGATACCTAGTCTTGTTGACCAAGTCGGCTCCACGGGTTTTGTAGTATTCAAGGTTTTGCTGGAACTGGTAGTTTACTGGTCGTGGATTATTCTAAAATTATATAAAAAGACATATGACAAAAACAAGGGTGACACTTTACAATAAGGATTTATTAGTTAACATTAACGCATAATGAACTGCACTTCTACATCATTTATTAAACTTTGTTAATATTAATTTCAATATTTACTCACACATTTTTAAAATCTATATTTGTTAACATTAGTTAATGCACCATGAAGTAATAAGAACAATGACTTACTATATTTTTATAAACTAACGTTAGCAAAGATGAACAAATACAGTAACAAATGTATTGCTCATGGTTAGCTCATGTTAGTTAATACATTAACAAATGAGACTCTATTGTAAAGTGTTACAGTCGTGCTCAGAATTAATGGGACCCCTGGTAAATATGATGAAAACTGGCTGTAAAAAATAATTCTGCATTTTTTATCCTTTTGATCTTCCATTAAAAAAAATGGCAAAATTCTAACCTTTCATTGAAGCAAAAGAATTGAAAGTGGGGGTAAATCACACTATGAAATAAATTTTTTTCTCCAAAACACTCTGGCCATAATTATTGGCACCCTGTTATTAAAAACGTTTTGCAACCTCAGATCTGTAAACTTTTGCCAAGATAACAGCTCTGAGTCTTCTCCTATAATGCCTGATGAGTTTGGAGAACACCTGACCAGAGATCAGAGACCATTCCTCCATATAGACTCTCTCCAGATCCTGCAGATTTCCAGATCCATGTTGGTGCTTCATCTCTTCAGTTCACTCCACTCACACTAATTTTTGTGTTGATTTTTGTTTTGGATCGTTGTCCTGATGGAAGATCCAACCACGGCCCATTATAAGATTTCTAGCAGAAGGCGTCAGGTTTTTATTTTTTATCTTTTTGTATTTGATATAATCCATAATACCATGTATCGGAACAAGATGTCCAGGACCTCCAGCAAATAAATAGGCCCACAACATATAAGATCCAGCAGTATATTTAACCGTAGGCATGGGGTACTCTTCATCCCTGTTTGCACCAAACACATCTGCTGGGTTTGCTGCCAAAAAGCCCCTTTTTTAGTTTCATCTGACCACAGAACCCTGTGCCGTTTGAAGATCCAGTCGTGTCTGACACCTGAATATGCTGGAGTTTGTTTTTGGATGAGCGAGGAGCATTTTTCTTGAAACCCTCTCAAACAACATGTGGGATGTAGGGGTTGTCTGATATTTTTTTTTAGGTTTTCTGACCCCAAGACTAAACTAATCTCTGCAATTCTCCATCTGTGATCCTTGAAGAGTCTTTGGACACTCAAACTTTCATCCTCACCGTCCATTAAGGCAAAATAGACACACGTCCTCTTCCTGGCAGAATCATAACATCTTTAGTTGATTATAACTTCTTAATTATTGTCCTGATGGTCAAAATGGGGATTTTCAATTCTTTAGCTATTTTCTTACATCCACTTTCTATTTTTTGAAGCTCAACAATCTTTTGATGCACATCAGAACCATGTTCTTTGGTTTTATTCATTGTGATGGATGATTCAGGGAATTTGACCTTTGTGCTTCCTCATATTTAAACTCCTTGAAACAAGAAGTCATGACTGGAAAATTTCATGTTCCTAGTCACCCTGATTTGCTTAAAAAATTAAATATTAATGGGACTGTACTTCAGAGATATTTTTCTCATAAAAAATTCTAGGGGTGCCAACAATTATGGCCAGAGTGTTTTGGAGAAAAACATTTATTTCATAGTGTGATTTACCCCCACTTTCAATTCTTTAGCTTCAATGAAAGGTTAGAATTTTGCCATTTTTTTGAATGGAAGATCAAAAGGATAAACAATGCAGAATTATTTTTTACAGCCAGTTTTCATCATATTTACCAGGGGTGCCATTAATTCTGAGCACGACTGTACCAAGATAAGTTATACGGAGTACATACTGTACTTTCAGCCGTATAGAGCGTCTCTGCTTTTGAATGTCAAGCTAGCTTACAGTAAATCTGTGATTGGGACACTGTGATAAATTCCTTAAATTTACATAAAATAAATTCCAGAATAAATATTAATAATATAAGTTATTATATTACTTTAATTATATTCTAATTATATTACAAATAAATTATATTATACATAAATATTGTAATCTAATAATAATTACATATTTTAAAATATTAATTTATTTATGATGTTTAAAAGAGAATATGAAAGAGTGGGTGTGCCTGACAATACCTTAGGGTCTCTGAGGAATAGTGCTTTTAGGAGCAGTGAATGGATGTCTCCAATAGGAGGATAGTGCATCAGGAGGCCGAGACACGTCTGAAAGTTACTTGCGATCACTACGACATGAACGACACAGGAACGATACAGTTACTGGACTTTCAAATAAACTGATAAAGTTCTTCTAGAGCTTTTTGTAAAGGTACATGTTCAATTCCAACAGGCCTAACCCAACTCATCTGCATGTCATTAGCTCCTGTGTTTGGATTGGGTATGTAGGTGGCAGTGATGCGCAACTAAACAAGCTGATGACTCTTTTTGTGGGTTATGTGTTGCTTGATATCCATGGAGCTCCAAGATGTAAGTCTATATCTTGTGTTCCATTGGTTTGTGTTATGAACAAAATCACAGATGAGAGAGAATTTAACTTACATGCATCTCTGATGTACAGAAGCATAGCGACAAACACGTAATCCACCAAGTCCAAAGTGATGCTGTCTGCAAAGAGAGCATCCCAGACCACCAACAGATCCTGCAGTGGAAACTCCCGACCAAACAGCAGTCGAACCCAGCGACTGCCCGCAAACACACAGAAACAGAATTTATAGCTGATGGAAAAGTTGACTAATTTTAACATATCTTTAATTCCACATCATTTATATGCACCAAGGAGAAATGACAAGAAATAATGATTAAATATAAAAGAGTAAAATTGAAAATAAAAAATATAATTTTAATTATTTAATTAATTATTTAATTTAATTACATTTATTTTATTTTATTATAATTATTTAATTTTTGATTAATAAGAAGATAATATTATATACACAAACACCTTGCAGAATTTGCAAAATGTTAATTATTTTAACAAAATAAGAGAGGATTACTACAAAAAGCATATTATTTTTATTTAGTGCTGTCCTGAAAAAGGTATTTTACATTTTACATAAAGATGTTTACATATAGTCCACAAAACAACTGAATTTATAAAAATGACATACACTTGATTCTTTGACCCTTTTGGAATAGCTGCAACTGAGTCCCTCAGTTGTCCTCAGTGTGAAAATATGGATTTGAAAATCAGTCACTGCTGGAAAGGGTTAAAATACACGAAAACACGCAGGGAAACAAAAGAATTTGTGGGACCTAGAGTTTTTTGTTTTTTTTTCAAACAACGACTCAATAACATCATCACAAAACGAAAAACAGCCGTGGACCAAGTAGACACACAGTGTGTATGTAAACTTTTGAAAGGGGTAATTTTTATAAATTCAGCTTTTTTTAGCTATTGTCTAGTCTAGTGGACAATATGAAGAGTTCAGATGCAAAAACCTCTAAATGCCATTTGAAATTTTCTTCTTTAATGATGATTTTTATTAAGTTCAGTAATTTCACTTAAATGGCAATGATAATTACCTATTAATTGTTATTTAAGTGAAATTACTGAACTTAAATATACAAGTTTGATAAAAAACATCATTAAAGAAGAAAATTTCAAATGGCATTTAGAGGCTTTTGCATCTGAACTCTTCATATGTAAACATCTTTTATGTAAAATATCTTATTCAGGACAGTACTAAATAAAAAGTAACATGCATTTTGTACTGTATTCCCTCTTATTTTATTAAAATAATGAACATTTTGCAGATTCTGCAAGGTGTAAGTAAACTTTTGACCAAGACTGAGACATGTATCTATATATATCTATATCTATATATATATATATATATATATATATAGATTCTAGCAACAATAACAGTCTTAAGCACTTCCATGGGTTCTATGAAAACCAACAGATGCAAGAAGTTAAAGCATCTTTGGCGCTTTGCCCCAAATAACAACAACAAGAGGTTTAAAGATTATTGCAAGGCTGAGCCGAAATACCACAACATGATCTGCTATGATCACACACCACATGGGAATCAAACCCACAACTTTCTGGTCAGGTGCTCATTGTCTTATCACAATGTATTTTTGAGCACAGGTTTTTATTAAGCAACATTATGGACACAGCAAAATTTAAATTGTAGAAGTTTGCACCACACAGGATTTAATTAAATGATTTTCCAACATAAAGCACATTGCTCTACACAGTGCGCCACTCAGTTGGCTAAGGTTGTGTAAACTCAAATAGACTTGAGTCAAAGGCACAAATACAATTGATGGTCCAAAAATAAAGAGTCTAATATTATGAAGACTCTTTCATATTTTATGTTTAATCTGATTAAAGCAAAAGAATTTTGAATATCCTCTTATTTACGTGTTAAACAATTAGCATGCTAGGCTAACACAGCATAGGTCAACAAACAGGCGTTGTCCACTTCGGAAAGGCGTTTCCCAGAAACAGTAGTGAATATCAAAAATCTGTTCATTAATTTCTGTGCGGCTCTGTACAAAGATTGGACTGAGCTGATTTTAGGAGGCGTAGCGGCAATTTAGTTAAATTCTCCCGTAATCTAGAGCGAGTTATTATAACATAGTTATGGATGTCATTTTGCATTTCTGTTAATAGATACTCAAACTTTTTACACCTTGCACCTTTAATGCTACGTTCACACCGGACGCGGATCGCGCGTCACATTCGCGACTGACGCGTCTAGTTTGACGCTTGACCACTTTGTGTTAATTCGCGTGTCAAGAGCGAAACTGGCACGCGTAAAAACAAAAGTTTGAAGCGAAATTTACACGCGTGACACGCGTCAGAATCGAAATCCGTTGGCGGCCATTGTTTTTATGTCGACCGAGCATTCATCAAGAGAGTTACCACTCTGTATTTACTCTGGAGAGCAGAACAGCAGCGTGGGGATCATCATCGCCGTATATTTGTGTCCACCCGACCGTTCGGAGCCGAACCGTTTGGCGAGTTTCACCATTTGCTCGCTCCAGGAGCTGCGCTGGATGACGGCCGCTGTCAGCGGTACTTCCGCCTGTCACGCGCCCAGTTTGATGACCTGTTGTCCCGCATCTGAGCGAGGATCACCCTCGCCCTCATCCATCTAATCTAGCGGTCATTTATTTTTGTTTTGATGATAAATAGAGCCAGCCTTCAAAAGTTATTAACCTGTCCTGTGATTTTTTTTTCTCTCTCTCACATCCAGACACGAATTTATGCATATGTTGATTGTCTTTACAACATAATACTATTTTCATATAATCTATATGGAATGAATATAACATTCAATACAAAATGAACATGTCTCGTATATAGAAATAATGTTTCAAGTGATAAAACATTCATATTACAAAATAATCTATTGAAGCATCCAGACACTTCATCACGTGAGCAAGCAGCTAGGCTCCTGATTGGTTAACGTGGCGCGAATTCACGCCAAAGTTCAGATTTTTCAACTCGGGCGGCAGACGCGAATTCGCGTCAAACGCGTGAATACACAAATGGCACTAACTAAATCATTCGCGCGTAACGCGCCAGATGCTCAATTCGCGCCATTCGCGAGAACTTGACGCGTGAATGAGGCGTATTCGCGTCTTCCGCGCCGCCCTCCACGCCTCATTCGCGCCGCAGGAATTTTTCACGCGCGTAAAGCGTCTTTGCATTGACTTAACATCGAAATCATTCGCGCCTGACGCCCAATTCGCGTCCGGTGTGAACGTGCATAAAGTTCATAGGGCTGCTGTAGATTCCCAATAGAGAGGAAGAATAAGAATACTAACAGATACAATAGCAGCTACAGTAACTTTGGTGCTTGGCCCCTAATACAATAATAATAGAGTTCATTCATACTCACATGCCATAAATCTGGGGTGCTATCTCTAGTCTGTTGAGGTGCATGTACAGTTCAATGTCGTGTTTTTTTACTAGCTGGTCCTGAATCCGGTTGACTTTGGTCACAATAGCAACAGAAGGGCCAGAGTCCTGTGGTCTCGCAAAGGGGATGCTGGTTAACATCTCTTCTTTGCCCTGAAATGTTTAAACACCGTTTAAGTCATGTTAACAAGATTGAAGTTGGAAGCTGACAAAATATCAAAGCAATTCATTTTACGTAAAGTCACCCATTGTACCTTTCTGACCTCCCGCTCAAAACTGCTAAACCAGGGTTCTGCTGTCTCCATAAGCAGAGAAAACATGACACTATGGGATATTTGATGAAGAACAAAAAAAAGACATGCAACAGATTGAGCAAAGTGTGTTTAGCAACTATATTCGGTTAATCGGCATAATTTTGTTAAAGATCATCCAGTGTGATTGTGACATTTACTCACTAGGCATCATGCTCATGGAATTTAGGATCCAGAAGGACTTTCATCTCTTCACTGCAACTGAGGTACAATATGGTTTAAATAAATATACTAAGAAATACCGAACATTCAATTAATAATGATTCAAAGTTTTAAACAATACACGTAACAAATTGAGCAAGTCCTCAAAAATCTGTATGACAGTCTCGCCTGTGTGGTAATAGGTCAGACCTGGGATTGGCCGTCTCATTGGCATGCTGAAATGCCTGGTGGTCACAGTGGAGAACAAACACTATTGGGGCAAGTAACTCATGCATACCCTGTTGAGAGACAGAGAAGCAGGTATGAAAATGAGAGAAACAAGAGGATAATGTAGAGGTAAATTAGCCTGGTTAAAACCAGACCATTCTCAGTTGTAACTGAGTTATGGTCTGGCAAAGCTTCCTAGACGAATCATTTCCAAAAGGGGCGTCACAAATGGACGTAGCTTAAATGCTTCTGGGCACAATTGGATCGACCTAAAACTTAGTTTGAATAAATAAGCAGACACTTACTTGCTCTATGTTTATTTAAAATTAACAGCAAGACAACTAGAAGTGAATGTGCTTTCCATTAAATAAATTACACACAGTAACCAAAACCGTAACAAAAAAAAAACCGTTGCAATAAACTTTAGACATGCAAACTGGGTGCCGATGTGGTGAGACATAGTAGCCTACATAGAGGTAAATGCTTATTTTGGCAAAATTACACGACAAGATCGACTGAGCCAGTTTGACAGGTTATGTTGTGGTGTGGCAGTATTTGTCATACTCATTAAGTGTGTATAAACCTGCTTATACAGTAGCTGCTCATTCTCTCGTGCGTAACAGAAGAGAATATCAGTCAGCTTCGTCCTGACATCCTCTTCCTGGAAGTACAGCATCTCTGGAAACCTGCAGACAATCAAGGATTAACAAATATTGTTTAGTATTGTATCTGTAGTGTCTGAACCAGTCAGAAAAAACAATCATTCATTATAGTTCATGAATAATCCAGAAAACTCCCTCTCCCAACAAGCAAACTATGTGTTAGAGTTCTGAGGAAAAACACCCCAGGAAAGAAACTAAAGGCTGATTTATACTTCTGCGTCGGACATACGCCGTAGCCCCTACGCTATAGACTACACGTTGGTTTTCATTAATACTGTACTTTTGCGTTGTGATCCGCATTGACGCGCAATTACACATACAGAGGGAACATGTGAAAGCCGGGGACCGGTTCTAGCAGACCAATCACAGCACTTGCGGTACGCGTAGAATTAACGCGGTTACATTTTTGGAGAGGGTACGCCGAAGGGTATGCGCACTACACACAGCCTACGACGTAGCTACGGTGTGAGTTCGACGCAGAAGTATAAATTGGGCTTAACTCCCCAAAAAGGTAGAACAGGCCTCTGGTTAACATAGCAGCAAAGGTTTACGACCAAAAGGAATGTGGAGTGTCAACTCTCTCTCCATTTCCATTTCATAGGAACGACACATAAGGCCCATAACAAGTTATAATTTCCATTAATCATTGGCAAACCTTTTATGAATGAAAATGAATATCGCCAGGACATGCGTATAATTCTTACTGTCTTGTTTATTGTATTTTGTGTCGTATACAGTTTTATGATAGAACCAATAATTAATGTAACCTCACCTATACCATGTTTGGTATCTATGAATTTATATTTTAATTATTTGTTATATGTTGATACCTATACAACATATTAATATTACCAGAATCTTTTATAATTCCTCCCTCAACACCCAATCTAATTACATATCTATCTTCGACAATTAATTAACACTTCACTGAATCATCTTAAAAACCTTCTCCAAAGACGTCTGTTTGAATGCTTGAATATGAATGCATGCTTAATATAATTTTAAGTATACATTTATTTAATCAGAGTAAAAAGTGTATAAAAGATTTACACGTTTAAACACACCGATTCAATATTCACCTTTCACACAACCATTAGGGTCAGTAAGTAAAAAAAAAATATATATATATATATATATATATATGAAGAGTTCAGATACAAAAGCCTCTAAGTGCCATTTGAAATTTTCTTCTAGAATGATTATTTTTTATCAAGTTTGTATATTTAAGTTCAGTGATTTCACTTAAATGGCAATGATAATTACCTATTAATTGTTATTCTCTTCTTATATATACTCTTCATATATATATATATATATATATATATATATATATATTAGGGCTGTGCAAAAATTAATTGCGATTAATCGCATCCAAAATAAAAGTCTGTGTTTACATAATATATTTGTGTGTGCTGTATATAATTATTTTGTATATATAAATACCTATGCATGCATGTATAGATTTAAGAATTATTTGCGCAAAAACTGTATATATATATATAAAAACATAATCTATATTATATAAAATATAAATATTTTATATATGAATAACACATTTTATTAAATATATACATGCATCTGTGTCTATTTATATATATACAAAATAATAATATACAGCACACACAAATATATTATGTAGACACAGACTTTTATTTTGGATGCGATTAATCGCAATTAATTTTTGCACAGCCCTAATATATATATATATTTTATTATTTATTTATTTATTTTTTAAGAAATGCTGACCTTTTGAACTTTTTTTCATTAATCTGAAAGAATGTATAATGGTTTCCACAAAAATGAAGCAGCAAGGTTTTCAACATTGAGAATAATAAAAAATCTTTCTTGAGCATCGAATCAGCATATTATAATGATTTCTGAAGGATCATGTGACACTGCAGTAAGACTGCAGTAATTATGCTGAAAATTCAGCTTTGCCTTTTCTGGAAAAAAAAAATCTATTTTAAAATCTATTAAAATAGAAAACAATTATTTTAAATCAAAATAATATTTCATAATATAACATTGCTTTTACTGTATTTTCATCAAGTAAATGCAGGCTTGGTGCTCACTCATCATAAGAGGCTTCTTTTAAAAATATATATTTTTTAAAACTTACCGACCCTAAACCTCTGAATGGTAGTGTATGTGAATTGTTCACAAACTTACGTTCGTAAAACATCTTGTTTGATCATACCCCTGAGCTCCTTATCCTGAAAGAACTTATTCCAGAGACTCTGAAAAAGAAAGACACAAAAAGAGAGAAAAAGTTGAAGATAATCAAACCTTTAATGGACAGATCCATCCATTCTTATGGTTTTACTGAATTGGATGTTCTCTCACCCCCTCATCCTGTGACAGTGGGTTGTTCACCACCAGGTCTTGCTGGCCTGCAGCTTTGCGAGGGTTTGTAATGTGCTGCAGTTCAAGACAAACAATCATTATCTACTCTCAAAACATAATGCAGACACATAAATCAGTACCACATACATGTGCACACACACACATACCGTCTCTTTGATTTTCTCGTACTGTGCTCTGACCTCCTTGGTTCGACTGATCCATTGAGTCTTATCTTCAGGCAGGACATCCAGATAAAGCTGGTAAGAACAAAACCAAAAGCTCGTCATCTACTCCATTTGGCACAGAAATTGCCCACTTCATCTTTCAACCCAAGTAATAAAAAAAAAATACAAGTTTCATGCATTAAAGTGCCCCAATTATGCTATTTTAAAGTTTCCTTGTTTTTTTTTTATTATACCTTTATTTAACCAGGAAATCCCATTGAGATTCAGAATCTCTTTTACAAGAGACCTGGCCAAGGTAGCAGCCAAATCACAACAAATACATACATAATAAACAAGTTACATTTTCATGATAAAATAAGTTAAGAACACAATGAGACTCAAGAACAAGAACATGTCTCCATCACATCACTCCTTACAGTAGTTTTAAATTCATTAATGGACATAAGGGTTTCTATTTTTAGCTCTTTTTGTAGATTATTCTACCCCCAAGGTGCTAAATAAGAGAAAGCAGTTCTTCCCAATTCGGTTGCAACTCATGGCACGTTAAAAAGCAACCACTTCGAGGAGCGTAGCTGATAGGTACCAGAGCAGACAGAGAGGAGGTTACAGAGATACAGTGGAAGGTTGCCAAGTATAGCTTTATAAATAAAGATATACCAGTGCTGTTGTCTACGAATTTTAAGTGATGTCCAACCTACTAAATCATAAAGAGTGCAGTGATGGGTGAGGGACTTTGTATTTGTTATGAATCGTAGTGATGCATGGAGTCTCTTGCAACAGGTTTACATGCATCAAAGGTCAAAAAACTGTTTAATTTTCTTATAATATACATTTGCACATTTTCCACCACATTTTCAATGATTCTCAAACGACTCGTCAGATGAATCAATCTCTCTAAATCCCTCCTTTCTGTGAGCTACTCTGATTGGCTCAGTCTGTTGGGATTAGTTTACCGCGTACAGAAACGCTCATTGCTATAACAACATCTGCTCTGCTTGTCCTGAGGTTTCCTTCACCGTAAACTAAATAGACTATTGAACAATGACGTTGATTGTACCATATCAATGTGAGTGCAAGTCTGAAGATGAAACATTGGAAGAATTATTCAAATCCAAACCTCCATCGCAAGGACAACTCGAGTAGGACGTTTCTCAGTGATGCGCTACTCAGTTTGAGCTACATTATGATATGTTGCATTTTGCAACTGTAATTCCTCACCATCAGCATTAAAGGAGTAGTAAAAAACTTTTGCTGATAATTTACTCACCCCCATGTCATCCAAGATATCCATGTCATTCCTTCTTCAGTCGAAAAGAAATTAAGGTTTTTGATGAAAACATTCCAGGATTTTTCTCCATATAATGCACTTTACTGGTAACCAAATGGTTCAAGGTCCAAAAGACAGTTTC
This sequence comes from Pimephales promelas, assembly GCF_016745375.1. The sequence goes on along the minus strand of NW_024121211.1, from coordinate 12,119,245 downwards.
AGTGCAAACTACAAACTGTTCAAAGGGCTTTAAACGATTCCAGATGATGAATAAGGGTCTTATCAAGTGAAACGATCGCTCATTTAAAAAAAAAAGTTTTATAAGCTCAAATGGTCGCCTTGCAGTGTTCTGTGATGCGCGTTCGTGACTCTCCTGTTCGAACTCGTTTATCAAAATGAACAACTTACTTTTTCGTGTCATTGACTGTGAAAAAGATTTGTTCAGATTTGTTCTATTAGCCCCGTTGTAAGATGATATACAATGGGGCTAATAGGAAGTGCCAAGACTCTCCATAGACAGACTCTGACGTTGCGGCTAATGACTCATTTGAAAAAACGATTCATTTCATTGACTGAGAGTCGACTCTTTCTTTTGAAAGACAATAACTTTATATGCGGTTCACTTTCAGATTTCAAACTTAGCAGGATGTTTTCATTCACTTAGAGCTATGTTACACACTACATGAAAGGTCTTTTTCAAAAATCCATAATAGGGGCACTTTAAGTCTGTCATCTGCACGCTGTCAGTTAGCCATTACCTTCCAGCATACGCTGCGGAATCGGCTGCTCCGTAATCGTCCAATAATGCCAGCCTGCCTGATCCGCGTCAGGTAGTTACTGTTCTGGAACAAATCATCCCACTCCTTTCTGTAAGGAGCACGTAAAACAGAAAGTTATAGGATAGAGTTACACCTTCACCACATAGCATTGAGTTTCAGAGGTGAAGTAGAGAGGATATCTGGTGCTTTGAAACATTAGGGAAAGATGAATGAACAGAGACCTGTATGACTGAAACGTGGACTCAACAGCACTATCCAATGATCCTCCTGAAATTAAAGAAACAAAACTAAACTGAGAAAATAGTTAATACATCATAGCTGATTACATTTGACCTAAACACTCAACTGGAGTCCATTGAACTCTGAACTATAAAGATCTTTTTCATAGTGCAGAATAGCAGTAGCCAATTTATTGCATATTAGTAATTCAATTATAGGTATTCTTTAATCAAATAAAAAATGATTATTATGTTTTTCATAAGTTTGATTAATTTCACTGCATAAATCCAAACGGTCCATGCGAAATCAATTCAGAACTCAATTCGTTTTGAAAAAGTCTCTGTGGGCATTTTTTAATATTTTAAAATATTTTAGTAAAAATAAACAAATATAGCTGCAAGGAGCAATGACGGGCCCACTGCGTCTGCTTTAGGAAAACTGTGCATGGCGGGCATTATGCATTTAAAGGACTTGTGCCACTATGACCATGACCCACAACAGCCACATCCATGAGATGATTTAAAATCAGACAAATTTCATGTCAATAGGTCAATTTTTTGCAAGTCCACAAGAATTTTTAATTTTTATTAACCTAATTATCAAACTAATTAAATAAAATCTTCACAGTGAAAGGTAAAACTTCCGAAATCTCTGTGTAAACAATGACTTACGTATACTCTCAGAAAAAAAAAGGTCCAAAAGCTGTCACTGGGGCTGTACCTTTTCAAAATGTACACTTTTGTACCTAAAGGGTGCATATTGGTACCTTAGTGGTACATATTAGTACCTCAAATGTACATAATAACACCTAAATGTACACAATAGCACCTAAAATGGAAAAAGTTTACCTTTTGAAAGTGACAGCTTTTGTACCTTTTTTCTGTGAGTGTACACGCGCAAGCGATCACTTCCTGCGCATACGCAGACCGAAGTGCCCATGCCTTCAGATCAGTTGGACGTGGCTGTGCTTACAAGAGGTAAAAACGATATAAATACTGTTCGTTTTCTTACACAAACCGCTCGTTTCATGTCTTAGGCCATCAACGTGTACCTACATTTACGAGTCATTAAATTATGTTTAATTTGGACTTCTCTGTGCATGCTCTTTGAGGTGGGCCCCATAAATCTCCATCATATGACTGATAGACAACAACGGTTTGACCGAAAAATATAAAAATTGAAAATACAGTGGAAACAAAGACACCTACATCTTAGATGCCCTTGAGGTAAGCTAAAACATATCAAAAATGAATTTCAAAGTGAACTATCCCTTTAATTAAAGTGCCCCTATTATGCTATTTTAAAGCTTCCTAATTGAGTTTTGGAGGTCTTTTGACATACATCAAAGGTAAAAAAACTGATTGCACATCACCTAATCAACAAACCGATGTGTATATTTCTAATTCATTGCGGTGTGCATGTGGGAACTGTATCAATAACTGTACCAATAATGGTGCATACATTAGCTGATCACTAACGTGAATGACTGATGTAACATTAAAGTTTGTAAAACAAATCTTGCTCAATCCCTTATCATTACTCAAAGTAGTATACTCAAATATTCTGCATTAATGGACACAATTGCAGGTAATAGTGGGACCAAGCTGTTTAGGAAAGACAGTAATAATAATAATGTGATTACACAATATAAAACACAAAACTATGTATTTTGAACACACCAGGGGCGTAGCCAGTATTGGGCCAGGGCGGCATTGGCCCGCCCACATTACTCACTGGCCCGTCCAGGCAAGTTTGAAAAAAAAATATTTTTTTAGTTTATATTTAATATTCAAATGTACTTAGGAAAATATATTAATATATACCTGATTTATTGTTGACTGCTGTGTGCGTTTAATTTGTTTCACGAATAAAATGGAACTGTCGAAGCAAATAGAAAGCCTCCCTCCGGAACGTTATTGGTTGCTATGGTTGCTGGGGGTTCCGATAGGGAAACTCTCAGTGGCACCGACGCCACAATAATGGCTAAACAACTTTCTTTAATGTGCTATTTGGAGGAAGAAGACACGCTACTGCCTTCATCTACCGAGTCAACACAGCCCAGTTCTTCAGACTCATTAACCCACAAGAAGACTAGTCAGGTGCTGGCGGCGGCTGCTTCTTGCTCTCTCTCTCCCGGTCAGCCTGACACGGGTTTACCCGCCGACCTACTACGATATTATTATTTTAGCTTACTTTATTTTCGGGGTGAACTGTCTTTGCACTGCTGACTAGCCTGAATAAAATAGACAAGACATTGTCTACACTGGTTTGTCCAGCCTTTATTGAGCTCTGTTGGTTAAACATGATGATTTGCCGAATATAAAGTTGTAACTGTTTTTGCAGTTTGTCTGTTAATGTTTCTACTCTCTAAGGTTAATTATTATTGAAGTAATTTTTTTAATGAAAAACTATAGGCCCACTCACATTTTCACTGGCCCACCCAAAATACAATTTCTGCCTACGCCACTGGAACACACAGTAGAAAATAAATACATCAATAATTATTTTAATCATACTTACAGGTTGTGAATGTGATTCTAAGGAGCAAGTTTGTCCAAATAAAGTGGGTTTTGTCCCATCTTTAATGGGTAAGCGTTTTATAAATTCCATTTAGACCTCACTGAGATTTGAGAAACAATTGTTAAAGGGTACATATCATGCTTTTAAATCATGCATTTTACATATAAATCATACCGTTGTGGTCTATATAAAACATAACTGCAATGCTTGGGTCTGAATTCCTCATTATTATAGCTCCACAGGCCCCTTTTCTAACCCTTTTCTGATGTGCGCATTTGAGCGACCCATTTCAAAGCGGCCCCTTTAAATAAAAAGGAGATGCGTCATACCCCACCCGCTCTCCAGGTCGATGAGTTCACGGTCGGTTCAACTCCCCGCGTTCGGCCATTATTGTAGTTTGATTAGAGATATACGGTTATATACAATACCTTCAAAGAACATTTTTATTCACACGTTAATAAAATGTCAACAGAAGACTTGTCCATCAAGCCTTACATATTCGAGCCAGAGCGAGCGAGTTGATAAAGACGACGACGAACCTGCAGAACAACCACTTTTTCATATGGATATATTGGTATGCGAGTTAACTGTTTTGTGTTATTAGTGAAAGTCGACTATTTCTCTTGTTAAAACAAGCACACTGACAAGATAAATGACTACGGTCTAATCTTACCACAAACAATCTGTATTGACAATATGATGCGTTTAGAAAAGCATCAGAAAACAGCAGCTAAATGACCATTAATGAAACTCAAGAACAATAATACTGCAGACGTGTAACGTTACTTCAAAACAAAAACAAAGAAAGAGAAAGGTACTGCTAAACCATGACCACCATGTGTTTTAAGAAAGTAAAGTACTTTATTTTTATTAACGATATTTACAGCTTATCGAAATGCTCTGTTCGTCGTCTCCAAACACAGAAGGAATTTACCTCTCATTCAGACGAAGTCAATCGGTAAACCCTTATGTATAACGTTACTGGCGGAGGTTGTTGAAGTGAGAATCCTTGAAGTGCTTCAGGTCACTACATCCAAAAACCGAACATTTTGACTTGCCCTCTCGTAACTTTTGCATCATTGAGCTCGGAGTACAAAATCGGAGCGAGAAATAATAATGGCGGATTGCTCGAAGTTTTGGACCGGTAGTCAATGTTTCGCTGCAAATACGGTGACATTGTAGTTCAAAAACATCATAGAAAACAGAAAAATCTGAACAGGTTGAAAAATATGACCAAAACAGAATATAAAGATATAAACGAAGCACCTGAAGAGAATAATTTCATCTTTTCTGTACAGTCCCTGACAAAAGTCTTGTCGCTTATCTATTTTGTAGAAACACCTGCTATGACTGCAAATCAATAGTCTAAAATACCAAGAGCTACCTCTTATATTCCCAACCATAAAAGAGGCCAAATTCTGCAGCAGGATGGTGCTCCATCGCATACTTCCATCTCCACATCAAAGCTCCTCAAGGCGAAGAAGATCAAGATGCTCCAGGATTGGCCAGCCCAGTCACCAGACATGAACATCATTGAGCATATGTGGGGTAGGATGAAAGAGGAAGCGTGGAAGACGAAACCAAAGAATATTGATGAACTCTGGGAGGCATGCAAGACTGCTTTCTTTGCTATTCCTGATGACTTCATCAATAAATTGTATGAATCCTTGCCAAACCGCATGGATGCAGTCCTTCAAGCTCATGGAAGTCATACAAGATATTAAATTTGGATCTCACAGCACCACTATTTAATTTGCTGACATATTTTTGTATTTGCAGTTAATTTGTTCAGTTTCTGTATAGGCGACAAAACTTTTGTCTTGCCAAAATTTGACCTTTCTGTCTTGTTTAAATGATAAATCTTCTTTCAGTGAAACTAATTTATTTCAGTGCATTAAACATCATTTGGGAGGGTTTTAGCTTTTCATATGAGCTATTTCTAACACCAATTGATTAATTAAAAGTCAGGTTAATAGCAGATGTTTCTACAAAATAGATAAGCGACAAGACTTTTGTCAGGGACTGTACTTATAAACACTGCAAATATACAACAAAATGCATTTAAGGGCTAAAAAAGTGGATTTTGCATGACATGTCCCCTTTAAAGGTTACACTGCTGTTGTATCGCTGTGATAATTTTAACCACCGACTCTTCACTTCCTCGTACTTTGGAAGTGTATAAAGACAAAAAGAACATACTTTTGCAGAGCAGAAAACAGCATATTCTCGACATGTACACAACACGAACCAGCTACAGTGTTTGAAGGCGGGTTTATAGTGCACTTTGATCTTTAAAACTTTGCAGACCTTTTATATTCACAAACAGATATTACAGTCACTGTCAAAATTAATGTCACCCCTGGTAAATATGATGAAAACTGTCTGTAGAAAATAATTCTGCATTGTTTATCCTTTTGATCTTCCATTCAAAAAAATTGCCAAAATTCTAACCTTTCATTGAAGCAAAAGAATTGAAATTGGGGGTAAATAACACATTTATAAATAAAAAATAATAAACAAATAAATGTTTTTCTCCAAAACACTCTAGCCATAATTGTTGGCACCCCTAGAATTTTTTATGAGAAAAATATCTCTGAAGTACATTCCCATTACTATTTAATTTTTTAAGCACATCAGGGTGACTAGGAACATCAAATTGTCCAGCTATGACTTCTTGTTTCAAGGAGTTTAAATATGAGGAAGCACAAAGGTCAAATTCCCTGAATCATCCATCACAATGAATAAAACCAAAGAACATGGTTCTGATGTGCATCAAAAGATTGTTGAGCTTCACAAAATAGAAAGTGGATGTAAGAAAATAGCTAAAGAATTGAAAATCCCCATTTTGACCATCAGGACAATAATTAAGAAGTTATAATCAACTAAAGATGTTATGATTCTGCCAGGAAGAGGACGTGTGTCTATTTTGCCTTAATGGACGGTGAGGATGAAAGTTTGAGTGTCCAAAGACTCTTCAAGGATCACAGATGGAGAATTGCAGAGATTACTTGAGTCTTGGGGTCAGAAAACCTAAAAAAAAAAAAAAATCAAACAACCCCTACATCCCACATGTTGTTTGAGAGGGTTTCAAGAAAAATGCTCCTCGCTCATCCAAAAACAAACTCCCGCATATTCAGGTGTCAGACACGACTGGATCTTCAAACGGCACAGGGTTCTGTGGTCAGATGAAACTAAAAAAGGGGCTTTTTGGCAGCAAACCCAGCAGATGTGTTTGGTGCAAACAGGGATGAAGAGTACCCCATGCCTACGGTTAAATATACTGCTGGATCTTGTATGTTGTGGGCCTATTTATTTGCTGGAGGTCCTGGACATCTTGTTCCGATGCATGGTATTATGGATTCTATCAAATACAAAAAGATAAAAAATAAAAACCTGACGCCTTCTGCTAGAAATCGTATAATGGGCCGTGGTTGGATCTTCCATCAGGACAACGATCCAAAACAAAAATCAACACAAAAATTAGTTACGGAGCACAAAATGAAGCTTCTGCCAAGACCGTCACAGACCCTGAGCTGATGAGTGGAGTGAACTGAAGAGATGAAGCACCAACATGGATCTGGGAATCTGCAGGATCTGGAGAGAGTCTATATGGAGGAATGGTCTCTGATCTCTGGTCAGGTGTTCTCCAAACTCATCAGGCATTATAGGAGAAGACTCAGATCTGTTATCTTGGCAAAAGGAGGTTGCAAAAAGTTTTTAATAACAGGGTGCCAATAATTATGGCCAGAGTGTTTTGGAGAAAAACATTTATTTCATAGTGTGATTTACCCCCAATTTCAATTCTTTTGCTTCAATGAAAGGTTAGAATTTTGCCAATTTTTTGAATGGAAGATCAAAAGGATAAACAATGCAGAATTATTTTTTACAGACAGTTTTCATCCTATTTACCAGGGGTGACATTAATTTTGACAGTGACTGTATATTTGAAAAAGCATAATAGGGGCACTTAAATATTTCTCTATTTATTTAGACAAAACATGTCTTGATCATTTAACTAGATTACACTGTTTTAATTATTACATTAAATATGAAATCCACAAGAAATCATGAATCATGAAATCTATTATCACTGTATATTAAGATTAAATATCATTTTAATTTCAAGTACAGGTAAAACGTAAATGCAAAGAGAACTGTTTTCCTTTTTCACTCTGTTCACATTTCGGTCTGACTTTGCTTCTGTGTGAACAACATTCCAGAGTTTCTAGTGGCAGAAGAGCTATTAGAAAAATTGGGACTAAATTAAGAGACAGTAGTTTTTGCACACACTTTCGAACATGCTTCAATGTGATTTAATGCCTTTTTGTTCTTAGAATATCATTTAAATCGCAATACAATGCGAAATCTGCAGTCCATTCTTCACACTGTTAGCTCTCTGATTTGAACGTAAATGTATTAGGTGTCTTACGGTCTCGGTTCCTGTTGTAGTTCTGTAGAGGGTCATAACCAGTCTCCTGCTCGTCCTGCTGCAGCGGGTGTCGTGTTTCAAAATTTGGGTGCTGCATGTCCTAAAAAAACAACAGAGAGAGCTGAAGCCTGAAGCCATAATCAACACTACAGGGAAAAACAAGAACACCATCTACACAGCAGGTATTGTGTGGATACTTACGTCTCATAGGCCTGATCGCAGTGGAGACCACAGTCCAATAACAATTAATCTGACAACAAACAACAGAGCAAAGCAAATGAATAAAAAGACAAACTAACAATACTAATGGCTTACATTTTAAACTATTAGATAGCATGAAGCAGTATGTGACTGAAACACCAAACAGTAGCACTTTACTTGAAGAGGTGTGCATAAGACTGAGATGACACCTTCATAACCATGACATGACATATATCTTGAATATGAAGTAGGGTTTATGCATGTTTATGATAACTGTCATTAAGTGTCTTTCGCTAAATAATGGCATTTTTAATGCAAATATGACATTAAGATGTCTTTGTTATGACATCTTGACATAAACCATAACATCATAACCTGTCAGTGTCTTTGTCATGACAACTTGACATAAAATTAAGTTAAACTGTCATGTGGTTGGCTTTGCCTTTGATATTGGCTGTCATCATGAGGCCATTATAATTGTGTCATGAATATTTTTCGTGACCCCAACTACAGTGGTGCTAATTGAATTTGTCATTAAAAAGTTATAATGGCTTAATGACAGCTAATGTCAAAACTAACCACCTGATAGTTTAATATAATGTTAACAAATAAAGCTAGGTGGTTCCTTAAGTTTGATAATTAATCTGCTATGTCACGTTTATGACAGGTTGTGTTGTCTTAATAATGTCAAGTTGTCATGACAAAAACATTGACAGGTTATGATGTGTTGGTTTAAGTCAAGTTGTCATAATGTCATATTTGCATTAAAAATATCATAATTGAGCGAATGACACTTAATGACAGTTGTCACCAACATGCTATTCATAAAATATGTTATGTCATGATTTGAAGGTGTCATGTTAGTCTTATGCACACCCCTTCAGGTAAATCATGTCTGGTTGGTTTATAGCAAACAGATTTTGTTAAAATCACATTGTTTAATTTTAGTCAAAAGCAGTTTGTAATTAAATCTGAGATTAGCTGCTAATTGTGGCACAGAATATAAATGTATTTTATAGCCAGCAACTCATGATTCAACACAACTCAAATTCATGACAGCAACTTTAATGAGTGCCAGCCAGCAACACGTCTTTAAATAACGTTTAACTGGATTGTGCGCGCGACTGAACCATCACCTCAGGATTATTATACAAACTCTTGTATTCATTTACCAGAATAACTAGCCATGCTAACATTTAACAGTTTTGCAGTGAATTTAAACAATCTTGACTCAAACAAAGAAACAAAAGCCGCTCATTTGATCTGTTGTATCTGTGGTTTCATTGTTCTGCAGTAGCTACTGTGGGTGTATGAGCAAACACTGGCGGTGCCAAGCGCTGTTTGGAAGTGATTCCCAGTCATTAATAAAACAAAAATATCCTAGCTCAGACAATACAGAGCCAGACAGCGCTGATGTGACAGCATTAGACCGCTAGAAGGAGGGAGAAAAAACAGCCAGTCTGCATTTTTTCCCCTATTTTTAAACCTAAATACATTGTTTCTTTACAAGGTGGTTCTGAGTCAGACACACACAAACGTCCTTCATCAATTATGCAGATAAACTAATAAACACTGATCTAAAAATTTCAGCACTACATACAGCCTGTGCAACCCATTCATTATGTATAACTGGGGTTTATTAGCTCATATAGGCTATAAAGAAATGATGGATGTGTGATACAACAAATAAAAAATAAAAAATCAAAGCAATCAATAAAAAGCAATAATTTTATAAATATGGATTATTAAATAATTGTAAAAACAATAATTGTATAATTATCATTATTATATAATAATAACAGCACCAGCTGCATCTTATGTAAGCTAAAAGCATCACTCTTCATTGACAGTCATTCATCAAAAGTTTATTTTCTGACAAAATGTCAATAAACAAATTATAACTATTTCATTAGCAAAGATGACAGAACATCTGGCACCAGCTGAGAAACTACTTTAGTGATGAACGGGAACGTTAACGGATAGCTTTCTCCAGCTATTATAGACCTCATTGGTCCAGCTCAATTAGATTTATGCATTAGCTCTCTAGTACAGTGGGAAATCCCAGGATCCTCTGCAGTGAAGTACAGTGCAGGAAATTAGCATAAAGCCTCAGGGACAACTAGACAGACAGACATATGAATAATAATTAAAATATGCTGAACACTACAATAATAATGAACTGGACGTGCAAGATCGCTCACACAAAGGAATTCAACAGAATTAAGACGTTCACAAAAATAAATATTATTAAGTAAAACTAATGAATAAAAATAAATAGCTCTCTCTCTCTCTACAATTAGCTAAATAAATGTTTGGTTGGTGTAGCATGAAACTATTGCCTTAATGTTTATCCGTTTCTAACACTGCAACTACTGCGTTCACCGTCACAGCTGCAGGCTAAAGGCAGCACTCATGCAATCACTCCATAAATGAATCCCTGCATATTTCATTAGCTCTAAACATATGCGCAGTGATCACACGCACACACACATAAATATTTATCACTGCACCAAATAACTGTGCTGAGAAAATTTACTTGACTCAGATGCAACATTTTCTGTGCTTGTGTACGTGTATGTGCTAATACACATGCATAATCTATGAGAAAAGCTTGATTATGGCAGTATACATTTAAATGTGCATTAGGGTGGCCCTTTCTATAACACACACAAAAAAAGAAAATCTTTAAAATTGTATTAAAAAAATACATTATTTATTGGTAGATGAAACATGAGCTTACTGCTTTAATAAATCTGTTATTCCATAAAATTATTTAGCCCACCCATTTAAGGGCCTATATGTAGAATTCAGAAATGGGCTCTATGCATGGCGGTGTTTCCGGTGAAGGTGTAAGGATGCTCGATAACTTCCGCCGATCGTAGAGTCCAATGCAATACCGAGAATTTATATTGAATTTTATACTCCATGGTAGGGTTGGGTATCGAGAATCGAGTATCGATTGGAACCGAGACTAACTTTACGTTTTTCCCGGAATCGTTCAAAAGTTAAAATTTCGATTCCTAGTTTCGATATTTGCAGTCCGCCGAGCAGAAGAAGAAACCGCTGAACAACACCAACGAAGAAGCGTCTACCGGAAGTGTTGGCATAACCACGCGAGTCGAACATGAGTAACTTACGTCGGCGATCCAAAGTGTGGCTTCACTTTTCTAAAAATAACGAAATCAACAAAAGGAGTATTTTTACAGAAGGAGTATTTCCTTCAGAAAGGATGATTTCCTTCAGAAAGGCCATTGGTTAGCAAGGTTAGCTAAACTTTTTTGACCCTGCCTCTTAAAAGAATCGGAATCAAGAATCGTTAGAAACCGGAATCGAAACAAGGAATCGGAATCGGAATCGTTCAAATTCAAACGATACCCAACCCTACTCCATGGTTATAATAAAGAAACGTTAGTCACAAAAACAGATAAAACAGACACCCCTCGTTGTGTTTATGCTTCTTTTTAAAATTATATTAATATAACTATAAAATTACATCTAAACGTATGTACGTTTCGTTTCAAAGACGGGAGGACAGTAAATTTTGAAGACTCTGCCATAATCCCGGTTTCCTCGGTTTTCCTCCGCTTTAATCTCCACAACCGGAAATGGACGAGCATCCTTGCGTCAAATGCGGAACTTATGTGTGCATATATAGCCCATTAGCAACAAGACACCGCTGGCCGTTAAATGAACTGCAGCCAGAAATGCTCGTTCTCGTGCACACGTGACGTACAAGAGACGGAGTGTGATTTAGTTCCCCGATATACTCACAGTGAAGTTCTTTTTCATTCTTCGTTTAGAGGCTTGAAAAGATAGTCGTGTTACCGGTGTTCAGAAGCAACACCGGTTACATCTCTTTCCCACCGTGGCACCAGCCCCCACTGTCGATTAGATTTTTTTTTTAAATAAAATCATTAGTTCAGTTAGAGAACAGCCTTTTAAATGCCTTTTGTCGTTTTTGTTGTGTTTATTTTGTTGTTGAAAGGAAAGCGTGCACAGTAGGGCTGTCGCGATAACCACAATATTTTAATACTACGATACTGACAAGCAAACTGCATCGTTGTTCACAGTTTTTTTTTAAACATACCGAATCTTGGACTGTGACTAGTGTCAGACCTTAGTTTCAGTAGTCATGTTAAAGCAATAACTAAATCAGCATACCATCACCTGAAAAATTATTGTTTTTTTTTAATTATTGTTAAATTATTACTTTGTTTCTAGTCAAGACTTAGAAAAACTTGCATGCTTTCATCACCAGAAGGGTGGATTACTGTAATGGCCTCCTCACTGGCCTTCCTAAAAAGACCATTAGACAGTTGCAGCTAATACAGAACGGGAATTTAATTTTAAGTGAACTTGTCCTTTAAATCTGAATCAGATTCGAATTGGTTTGAAATTGACGCCATCCTTAATATTTACACCCGAGCAGATGAAACTCTTAAGGCACATGACATTCCACGCACACTTGATAAGTGGTGCCAATCACAATAGACTGGGCCAGCTAACCAATCACAGCGTATTTTGGACAGAGGGGTTTCCTGCCACATTGACGTGTTCAAGCCAGATAGAGGAGAGAGGTGTTGTAATAATCTAAAATACGTACAAATAATGTTGTTGTTTTTTAAGCATGAAAGCATATTCTAGTACACCCCAAAAACAAATCAAGACTTCATAACTTCATAATGGGACCCTTTTAAATACTTAATAGTAGACTTGCACTGAAAAAAATAATATGCTTTATCTAATCAATAAAATTGTGGCAACATATTACAAGCAATATTATTAATTAAATTGTACAAATTAGAATTAATTAGAATATTAATTTGATTAACTATTACTCAATTCTAATTTGTTCAATTTAATAAATAATATTGCTTGTAATATGTTGCCACAATTTTATTGATTAGATAAAGCATATTCATTTTTACAGTGTGGCTACTTATATTCAAACATTTGTTTACTCAAACATTTTAAATCTAGACTAAAAATGCCCTAGCCTGGATGCCAGCCCGAACTCCGCCCACAACATTTTTTGGTCGGGAAGTTCGGTCTGGACTATCCATTGAGGAGTAATTATGATCAGGCAAAAAATGAACGGGCCAATCAAATTGCCAGGGCGGGCTTTATACGATGATGGACAGATGATCTGCAGGGACGTAATCATCACGTTATCAAAGAGCGCTTGTCAAAGATGACTGCAGCTGGAGAATTGAGCTGTATAGATTCCTCTGTCGCGTCTTTTGTAAAATAAATCGACAGCGCATTCATTTTAATAGATAAACATAGAACTGCAATCAAGGCATTTGTCGATCGGAAAGATATTTTTGGCGTCCTTCCTACATGATTCGGGAAACGTGTAACTTATCAGCTGGCTCTGACAGTCGCTAAGAAGATGGGACGCAATGAAAAGCCTGAGGTCGTTGTGGTTTCTCCTTTGGTGGCACTCATGGAGAAGTAAGTAAAGAAGTAACACTCATTATTTAACTTCTAAAAATAAATAAAGTAGGCTACGTTCTGTATTTGAAAACTGCGCTATGCAAAGGAGTTGACTTATGCGTTGCTCTGATTGGTTGTAGGTCTACCGACTATCCAATTGAGTGCAGAGGTTGTTTTTTTTTCCTGGTTCGGTTATGACACGAGTTTCAGACTCATATTCTCTCTTGAATATGACGAAGTCAGGCTAAAAATGCCCTAGATATCGACTGAAAATTTTCATATTTTTTATAGTATATAAATGTTCGGAGTTGTATTTGTTTTAAAAAGAAAAAAAAAATATTATACCTGGAGGACATTAAGTTAAGTTACAAACTTAATTTAATATAGTGATAATACCGTATACCATGACAAAAGCTTCGGCAATTATCATGATATGAAAATTTGATACCATAAGATGTCTATCAACACCAGAGGATGATAAAAATAATTAACTGTGTGTGTGTGTGTGTGTGTGTGTGTGTGTGTTTTAGATAAAGAAATGAGGAACCAAAAAACTAAAGTGAGAATGCTAAAAATAGAAACCTGTGCAAAAAATTGAAACAACAGAGCAAAAATAATGCTAAAAAGAAAGTTATTTTAGACTAGCAAAAACTTGCAAAAAGAAATCAGAACAGTATTTTTTGAATTTAGGATCCCAGCAGCTCATTCCGTGTTGTAAACACCTGTGAGAGCAGCACACAGAAGCAGACCAGATCTAAACCTGTTTAAACACACTCACATGCCTTCACTTCATCAGCCAATTAAAGAGCAGACCTCCAACACCTATCACATGACTCCAAGGAATTCAACAAGCTACTGGACGAACTCAAAATCCCAATGTTATGAAAGTGCAGAAATATGCTTGGTCATAATATTAGAGCAGTCCATATTAAGCATGTGCACATATTCAAAAACGCTACAGTCCGGTTCTGTAATATATATTCCGTTCACACACATGGACAACCACAAACACCCTCTATTTTGTCTGAAAAAGCCCACTATAAACTGAAGACAATCCAAACTGAAGAGTGGAGGAACTGAAAAATACTTTTACAATATTACAGGACTTTAAGAGCACATCTTTCTTCAAACATAAATTAACCAAAGGCCATTAGTTAATAGTAATTTAACTTAGATACTGCATCATGACATGCATTTAACTCTCTCTCTCTCTCTCTCTCTCTCTCTCTCTCTCTCTCTCTCTCTCTGTGTGTGTGTGTAAACAGGCGGCAAGCTGGTCTTGTGATTCCATGGCAAGCCTTTTTCTGTTGTTCACACTATGTGCCCTAAGGTCCAAAGCCAATCATATAGCCCTTCACAAAAAGATTATAATGTTACATACAAAACTAAATCAAAAATATTAAAGGAGTAAAAGGAATCATGATTAATGAATTCTCAGCAGGGGAGTCACTAAAATGCAGCTGGCGCAGGACAAAATTATTGGCAAAGAAAAAAATGCAATAACTAATTAATTAAGTTACTCCATATAAATGATATGCTTAATTTTTTTTTAACAAACTTTGTATTTATTATCATCATCAGCATCTGTATTTTTTTTTATCCAATAATAAAAACAGACAATATCATGGCTTAATTTAAAAATGTATTGTTTTTTATTGAATATTGCAGCGTGAATTTTATTTTACTTTTTGAAATTCATGTGCCCTTGTGATCTTTAATTAAAAAAACGTTCTCTTGCTCTACATATCTTCTCTTCTCTGATGGCACTCACATCAGATTACAGCAATAGCAAACCACATCCATCCATCAATTCCCAATGGACAAAAATCAAGTCACGCCCAACATTTTTTCTTGTTCGCGAAGCCGATTCACTTGGATATAAGTAACCGGCATTAGAAAAGACAACTACTACTTTAATACCACATTTAATTTCATAACTTTAAAATTACTCATCTTTTCTGCTTACATTAAAAATATTATTAAACAGCTATTCATATCCTATCCAATTAGCCTGTAAGTTATGCATCAGAGACATGTTTAAAGTTTAAACAGACATTACAATACAGATTTAAAATATCAGCAATCATATTGTCGATAAGTCACAGCATCACTGTCTTAAGGCAAAACTGTAACTTACCTACTCTATTTAGTGACCATAAGAAAATTAAGTAAAATATACGAATAAACCATTATTAAAAAACCCACATAAGTTATTCTGAAATGTAAGGGAATGTAAGGGTCAGACATGAGAACTAAGATTTCATTAAGCATCCCTAAGCAGAACTAAAAAGAGGAAGGACACAAGTCTTCAATCCGATCAGTTCCTAAACACAACACAACACAACATCTTCCCCAATATCAGGATAAAGAATGGAGAGGAAAAAAATGAAAGGATATGTATATTACATCAGACAGACATTGAACTTGTGGACTAATATGGAAAATGAAATTCAATTTGAAACTTACAGGCTCCCCTACAGCCTAAATATCCAGGACAAATTTCAAAGTGGTTGTTATAATCACTCATAGGCATGTCCCCGACGCTTTACGATAGAAAACATGTAAAAGTTGGATTTATTGATGGAGCTCTAAAGGCCTACAGGACTGGCAGCTCCACACTTCCGATATGAATGGTTGTATAACTTCTCAGACTTTTGTTGTCCCAGCATTTAGCTTTGACAAACACTCCGACTGTCGTTAACGAGAGTTTCAATGCAGTAAAGGGAATTAAGCTCACCTATTTACCTGCAACGCTTCACGCGGGTCTGCCCATTCTGCCCAGTGCAGTCTGCATGTAAACACTCTAGCGCGAGTCTAGGCGGATGTGCCGCAGAACAGCTGATCAAGCACGTGACCAGACGGGAAGTCTCAAGCCTGTGAGCGACTTCAGATGTCACAGGTTAGAAATGTGCGCGATAATTTATCGTTTTTTTATGGAAAGTCAGAAAATTAAATTAATTTTCCTAAATTAATTTGATTAATCTTTGCTAAAAAAAAATTCGTAACACAAATTAACCATCTCATTTGATTTTCACATAACACACCTGTCCTCCGTGACTCGTCAGACCATAACTCAATTCTTAATATAACTTAAACTTAAGGACAAAAGAAGATACATCTTATATATATATATATATATATATATATATATATATATATATATATGTCACTATATTATAAATCACTATATTATACATAGTGACAGAAGGGAGATTTAAAAAAAAAAATTCTTTAGAATATTCCTCTAATTTTTAAACATAAGGTTAAACTGAAAACACTGAAACACTGAAAGATATGAAATCAAAGTTAGTGGGATTTTTTAAATATTTTCCTTTATTTTAAGTGGATCATGTTAGTATCTAGCTAAATAAAGTGCGTCTTGAATTTAATACAAGTGTGAAATGAAAAATAAAAAAGCCAATACTCTCATATTGTTTTGATTGTGGTGACAGTTCAATCGATGGAGTTTAAATTCAGTATATCCTGTATTCTCAATTAATTCCCGGTGAATGCCAGATTTGTCATTATTAATATTGAATATTTGACACATTTCTTTAGTTGCAGATAGTTTTGACCCCATAGCTATAGAGTGATATGTGTGAGGAATGAGAAAATGGAAGCAGCAGGTGGTGAAAGTGTCTGAATAATTAAAAAGAAAAACTCAATTTAAGATGGTAAGAAAATGCTGAAGGCAACAGCATTGTCAGTTCTGATGCTAATTAGTGTAAAAAAGAAGTTATAATCGAGAACACCATCACAGTAAACATCCATATAAAGCCCATTTTCATTCTGGATCTTGAATAAAATGGCTTCAAACATGAACAATAACACTACAGATTTATTGTAATAGAGAGAGAATTATTCACTGTAATTCAAAGTGCTGTTTCTATTGTGTTTTGTTGACAATAATACAGTAATGTGCTGTTTGCTTCTAAACATATAATACATCATGGTTTCAGGGCCTCTGGCAACTATCTTGTAAAAGACAACACTGCCTGGCTAAATATGCCACCATTAACACTGATTCACGTTGCCTGCCTGCAAACATACAGCTGAGGATTTGAGCAAACAAGCCAATAAATAATGATACTATAAAATTGCAAATCTTATTCATTTAGGGGTGTAAATATTTTTCTAAAAACAATTCATTTGCAATTCTTACCTTAATTAAGTGATACATTATGAAAATGGTGTCTCAATTTGACTTGAATATTATTATCACCCAACATCGCATCAGAGTTATTTTTACAACACATTCTCATCCCAAAAAGTCATATAACTGACTTTTTGGGACGTCTTTTGACCATACGTCAATATTCGCCTTTTTAGGGCCCCCTTAAACGTCGTCATACAACTGACGCTTTACCTTTAACGTCAGTTAGGTGACGGGTTAGGTTTAGGGTTAGGTTTAGGTCTGGGGTAGAGTTAGGATCCCATAACCTCATCTACCGACGTTTAAGGGGGCCCTAAAAAGGTGAATATTGACGTATGGTCAAAAGACGTCCCAAAACGTCAGCTATATGACTTTTTGGGGTGAGACTGCGCTGGTTTTTACACCCCATAATATTCAAAGAACATTTATTTAGAAATAAGAACAGTGATATTTCATTTCTTCTGTCCTTGGCACGTCCATTGTGAAATCCTCAAAATTCCAAATCTATGGTCCATCCAAAGATTGAGGTTTTAGCAAAACACCTTGTGCATAAAGGCACAACTGTAAATATGCTACATTAAAAGTTTTATATTACCTGGTATTCATTGCTGTTTGTTTGTTTAAATGGGATTTATTACACCACCGTTCAAAGGTTTAGGGTCAGTAGGTATTTTGTGAAATATTATTACAATTTAAAATAAGTGTTTTTTTTAAATATATTTTAAATGTAATTTATTCCTTTAGCTTCAATACTCCAGTCTTCAGAAATCATTATAACATGCTCATTTGGTGCTCAAGAAAAAATGTCTAATTATCAATGCTGAAAACAGATTTTTCCCCCCATTTTGCCACATTATACATTTCTTTAGTGTCACTTTTGAGCTATTTAATGTGTTCTTGCTGAATAAAAGTATTAATTTTATTCAAACAAAATGACCCCAAACTTTTGAACTGTAGTGTATGTATTTTTAGGAGTTTATGAATTGGCAGTAGGCGGGGCTATCATCATGCTCCTCCTTACATGGAAGCTCCTCCTCTTCTTTAATAGTAATGATAAAACGAGTTTGTGTAGATGCATTCTGTTCCACCGCATCAATGTCTTGTTTCCCTGTCATCATGTTAGCGGTTGTCTTCTCATCTTTTTCCATTGCTTCCCTGCATTCATCCTCTGCCTCCATGTAATCGTCTTCACTTTCCCCAATCACTCTTTCTCTGCTGTTGTCCTGTTCTTCCTGTCTGAGCCAGTTGTGACCATTGAAAAAGCTGAGAACAGCCTCTTTGGCTACACCCAGTTGAGCAGATAGTGTATGAATGGCCTCTTGATCTGGATGTAGTCCCACTTCCTGAATGAAACTCTGCAAGATTGCATGGGCCTCTGGTGGTAGAGACCTGCTGCCTAGATTTGGGCCCATGTGAGAGTCTCTAGGACCTCCAGTGATAAGATGGTGCTGGAGGAAGGGTTGATGGTGCGGAGGTGGAATTGCATGTAGTTGTTTGTGCTGCTTTAGCGTCACCACATGCTGTGGTATCACCTTTATAAAATAAATATAAATAAGGTAAATAATTATGAGAGCGAACACTTCACAAACCAACATTTTTTTTTTACAAAATGTGGCTAATTTGATATATTATGGCTTATATAGATGAAAATAAACTATAAATGTACAGTCAGCAGTTGGATATTCATAATGTACTGTAATTGTTTGTGTGTGAGCTCTTACTTTCAATTGTTCAGTCAGTGGTCTTGTGTGTTTTTCTGAGTAGAATGTCTGCCCAGTATTGCTCTCTTGGTCATAAATAACATCTCGCTCTGATTGGTTGAGGTTTAGAAACTGGCGTATCAAAGACAGATTTTCCCAGAGTGTACGATTCTGAGGAGAAGGCTCCTCCTTCCAGCGCAGGAGCTCACACAGCCAACCCTAACACAGAAACAAAAACAGTGGGGTTCAAACATCTCCGACAATGTTGAAAATCTGATTCAAAGTCTAATTTAATCCTGGTGATTAATGTAATGTTTTAGGATTTTTTGCGATTTAAAATGAGGAAATATTTTGATGTAAAATGTGCTTTCTGTGGCATAAATATTTAAAGATATAATAAATATTTATATGTAGGAGATAAATATTTAATTTTCAAGAAATATTTTTTAAGTTCTGCAGTATTTCTAGGTCAGTAGACAAATAAGCAAATTTGTGACGTTAACCATATGAATGCCTTTGTTCAAAACGTGAGATTTTCAAGTTATCTCACAAATTTTTATGCTGATAATTTAATTTGCAATAAGGGGAAATGTAAAAGGACCCGACTGTACATTTTCTTTCTTAACTTGGGAGGGACTCATTATTTTTATTACATTCAAGGTATATAATAGTGGCCAAAAGTGATGTCTGGCCTAGAAAAAAAAACATATTCACCCTTTATTCAAATATTATAAAAATTGTATTAAAGATTCTGTAAGCAAATTCTACAAAGAATCCATCATACAAAGAAATTATGAACACCTGCAAACACAAGAGGGAACCAATTAATTATTAATAACTTATGTTGTTGTCAATTTATGCTTTTTCCCTTGAGCTTTTTATTTTTCTATGCATTTTTTGCAAAGGAAAATAAAACTTGTAGCTTTGCCATTTTCGCAAAATAATTTTGTCAGATAAATACCTTGACCAAGTGTTTTGATCTTCCCTCATATGTAAAATATTTTTAAAAATCTAAAATATTCAAACTTTTAAGGTCATCAAAAACAAATAACATCACAAAACATCACTTTTGGCCACTACAGTATAAATACAAGTCCTTGCTTTCATATAAATATTTATTATACATTTAAATATATTTCAAACATATCTACCTTGAATGCAATGCAAGTCGCTTTGGATAAAAGCATCTGTCAAAATGTATAAATGTACTATCTTGTCTCCTGTTTATTAGTATATTAGATTCATTTAGTACACATGCACACACATGTACCTGACTCTTGGCTGCAGAGACTTTTGCAAACAATGCCTGTGACACTTTGGCTCGTCTCATTTCCTGCTGTATTTCATCATAGATGCCGTAGTTGATTCCAGAATCATCGCATTCCACTTTCACTACAATCTCCTTGGAAACAGGTGAAAGTTTTGCCTGTAATGAGAGATTTGTTTTATAGACTGAGAAGTGGCACTTATTATTATTATTAATAAGTTTTATTTGCATAAGATTTATCTGCACTGTCTATTGAGATTATAGCACATGCTAATTTACATTTTTGGTCCATAATTCCATTTAAATGACAGTGAACCTGAATGGGCAGAGGTGAGCTGGTGTTGTAGGTGGTGTTGAGGTTACGCTCTCTTTCCTCCAGATAGATGGAGTCCCTCTGGCTCTGTGGCAGTTGCAGGAAGGCCTGCATGGCTCTAAGGTTAACTAAAAGAGACTGAGACGCGCACCGTGGGTCTTCTTCCTTGCGCAAGATCTCCGACAGCAGGCCCTATTGCAAAATACAATTTACATTTAATATTTAGCAGATGCTTTTATCCAAAACGACTCACATATGAAGACAACAAAAACAATCAAACCAAAAATAGGGTAACAATATTCAAGTGCTGTGACAGTTAGTCTAACACAGTACACATAGCAAGGTTTGTTTTTTTTACATGGACATACACTTTATTATGTGTATATATGTTAGAAACCAAGGGGGAAATAAGAGTTAAGGCCCATTTACACCAAGGACAATACCTAAAAGTGCTCCTTTTTAATTTGACTTGAGTAAAACTACAAAAGTACTTGATTGTTTAATGTACTTAAAAGTAAAAGTAAAACGTACTGATTGATAAACCATGTTTATCATTTAGCCAGCACTAGTCAGACTCATTAGTCAACACTACCGGTAATTAAAAGGATTAAGCAGACTAAATAATATGGTATATAATATTTATCTGCAAATAAGCTAACTTTTTATTTTATCACCAACACTATAAAAACATTAAACTTCAATATAATAAAATATCAATTTAACTTACTGATAATTGAAGTGTGCAAACAAGTGAAATAATAGTATTTTAAAAATAAGGAAAAACAAAGTTTGTGTAAATGTGACATACAAATATACACGTTTTATATCATTTGTAACTGCTACGACTGCGAGGAAGATGCATTAATTGAAGGGTTAGTTCACCCAAAAATCAAAATTCTGTCAGTATTTACTCACCCTTATGTTGTTCCAACCCCGTAAGACTTTCGTTCATCTTCAGAACACGAATTAAGATATTTTTGATTAAATCTGAGAGCTGGATCACTCCTGCATACTAGTCCATAGGCTTCTTGAGGAATTGCTGGCCTCGAAAAGTTATTAAAGACATCGTTAAAATAGTCCAAGTGACTACAGTGGTTCAAACTTAAGTTTATCAAACGACGAGAACACTTTTTGTGTGCAAGAAACAACAAAATAATGACTTTATTTCAACTATTCATTTACTTCTCTCTCTGCCTCGAGTCAGGTTACTAGTTTAATAGCGTAAGCTTCTGTTGTTGTACGTCACACGCATCACACACATGACCAGCGTCGGCCAATTGTGAGCCTACGTGTGATGTATCTTTACGCTATCACACTACGTTAACTGACTAGAGGCCCATAGAGAAGGAAGTGAATAGTTGAAATAAAGTTGTTATTTTTGTTTGTTTTTGCACACAAAAAGTATTCTCGTTGCTTGATAAAGTTAAGATTGAGCCACTGAAGTCACTTGGACTATTTTAACTAGAGCCCGACAGATAAAGGATTTTGAAGGCCGATACCGATACAAATATTTTTGGGTTTTAAAATCCGATATATCGGCCGATATTTTTTTTTTAATTAAATATTGCTGGATTTCACACACGTCACGTGTAAAAGAAAAGCTAACTTTTCTGCACAAGATACGTTTGATACTTTTTCTCTATGTCTAAATGTTCACTCCACGCAAGTATAACTTACATTTTACAATGCAGGGACTGTAACTAGATATATGCTAGTTATAAATACAGTAATCATTACTTTATTTAGGCAGAAAAAGTTCATTGTGGTTTCCAAGCTCATTAATGTTAACGTTAGCGGTCTTCCACTGATGATAGTAGCATTAGCTAGCTTTGTGGTTAGCTAGTCTATGATGAGCCTTAATTTAGCAATAGATAACATCATACTGCAAATTGTAAAACATACATTTTCAATATAACAGGCCAAAGAGAGATGATTGAAGCGTGTTTCGTCCATTTTTATTTCATTTTTTATTTCATTTTTTTTACAAATATTCATTTATCGGCCATTATAACTGCCGATTCCGATATTATGGAAAATGCCTAATATCGGCCGATAATATATCGGTCTGGCTCTAATTTTAATGATGTCTTTAATAACTTTGAGGCTGGCAAGTTTCAATTCCTCAAGAAGCCTATGGACTAGTATGGAGGAGTGATCCAGCTCTCAGATTTCATCAAAAATATCTTAATTTGTATTCCGAAGATGAACGAAGGTCTTACGGGGTTGGAACAACATGAGGGTGAGTAAATACTGACAGAATTTAGATTTTTGGGTGAACCAACCCTTTAATAGGCTTTTTTAGGGAAAACAACACCTACCCCATACAGACCAGTCAGTCAGTTGGCTTCAAAAGCTGGCCCTTTTACAGCGGATGTACTTCACAAATAATTTATGTAATTTCTTTTACAATAATTATTATTCAGTACTAAAATTCAGCGTCAGTAACCTACTTTCTGCACCATCATGCTGGCAATATCCTGGTTCTTGGCTCGTTTTGTGAACAGCTATTCGCGATTGAACATCTATTCAGTGTGATTTGTCAACCAAAAAACCAACAGATTATTTGAAAACAATAAGCTTGTTCACAAATCAGACACGTTTCTTGCATCTTAGGGGTGACGATTTCTTCAGCTCAAAATAATGAGAAACAATGTTTTTATGAAATGTAGCTTTAGAATGTAGTGCAGTAGAAATACACACACACACACACACACACATATATATATAAACTCAGATAAAGTACAGATACTTAAGTACAGTAACAAAGTAAAAAAAAATACTTAGTTACTGTCCATCACTGAGCGCATGCTTATAATAAACAGAATGATATTGTGCATTGGTGTGAACGCTAATATATTTATTGTCATAGTTATCTTTGTAGTCATCGTTCTTGGTGTAAATGAAACTTTACAACCTTACAACACAGCACATTTACGCATTTGACTGACACTTTTATCCAAAGCAATTTCCATTGCATTCATAGTATGGTGTACATTTCATACATATTTAAATGTAATAAATATTTATAAGAATTTACGGAATGTAAGGACTAATATAAATGGATATAACTTGAATGCATATGATTTTTTTTTACCTGAGTCCTGTTAATGGCCACTCGTGCAAACACTGCTTGGGAAACCCCTGCTCTCTTCAACTCCTCACGCACCCAATGATAAATTTCAGGTGACACGTCGGTGACAGGTGAGGGACATTGGGTCACAGTAGGTGGGGACACATTGCATTTTGGAGGAGTCTGTAGCGGCGCAGGATGAGGCCCGTGTGTGTGAGGGTGAGTAAGAAATTGAGACATGGCATGCTGCTGTGAGAGGAGCTGAGCCATCACCAGACCAGGCATTCCAGCCTGCATCTGAACAACACCGCGTGACTCCGCCCCACTGCCTTCGATTGGTTGCTGGTACATAGTGGGCTGGCTGGAAGATGAGGGTTGGTTGCAGTGCCTGTTCACGTCACCTGAGTAGAAGTAAAAATCTTCAGTGACTCAATAGTCATTTTAAATCACTGGGGCCTATTTAAAATTCAGTCTGCCAAATCATATATGTAGGTATTATAATTCCCTTATATAATTCACAAAATTACTGCAACTCAGATAAATGCAGCATCAGTGATAAAAAGAGACTTTTTATCACTGATTCTTTTATTATTACTACTGATATTATTATTTCTTTCAAATAATAATAATAATAATCACACTGACCCCAAACCTTTGAACGGTTGTGAGTTTATGAACAACATTTTGTAATACCTACTGCATAAGCTAATGTTAACGAATTAAACCTTACTATAAATTAGATATAAATATATAATATAAACTTGTTAGAAAACTACTAGCTGTTAGAATGTGAATTTATGAGCTATGTTTAGAAAACA
Source organism: Pimephales promelas (assembly GCF_016745375.1). The sequence goes on along the minus strand of NW_024121211.1, from coordinate 12,094,560 downwards.
TACAGAAAGTTGCTACTCACCCATCATAGATTTTGCCCTCTTGTAGTGTTTGTACCACTGGCCGAATTCCTGACATCTCGCAGCAGAAATACTGGCGTAGTAAGTGCCGTTTACCACAGATGAAATCATGCTCTTTCAAACAAAAAAACAAGACAAGTCAATATGTGCTCATATGCATGAACCAAAAATGACAGGAACAGAAATTTAGTAATTGGATATACAGGATTAGGCCTTGAAGTGTGCCTTGGAACTGAACTAAATGTGTCCAGAAAGGATGTGCTGAAGGTTTTTTTCTCCTTGCTAAATAGATTTAATAGCTGGTTCTCAAACTAGGGATGGATCTTAATGGTAGGGTGTATTCTTCAATGCGCTTCTTTCATCATAGTTCTGCTCTTTAACCATGAGATATGAAGCAATTAACCCTGTCTTATTCTATAGCTACATGCAATTAACTGTGTTCAAGTTAGTATGCATGTTATATGGCTGGTGTACAGCTAAATATTTACTGTGTCTAATTGCGCACCACTTTTGTTGTGAACGTGTACCTGAGATAATGGACACTCTTTAGCCAGTGTGCTCTGATTCATCTCTTTCAGCAGCTCCTTCAGTGCATTTCTGACAGTAGAATGAGTCCACTGCTCAGCAGGTAAGTCCTCTAATTTAGAAACACTAAAAGAGAGAGAGAGAGAAAGAGCGTGTGCGTGAGTCAGTGAGAAAAAAAAACAGTGTACTGCAATAATTAATTACACTGTGGGACATTAATCACAAATAATTATTATTTCACAAATAGCTATATTATTATGTGTTTATCCTCAAAACTTTAATAACTATAATAACTTTTAATAATTTTGAAATTAGTTTTAATACTAAAATACACGTGAAAAATGAGTCATCATAAATTAGAGCAGCTTTAATTCTGTAAAGTAGTTCATCATTCTGATAGGCCTGTTTGCTAAAGCCCAGAGAGAAACGTGACACTCAAAGTAAGTGTGTTTGAACGTTGTACCTGTGTAGTTTTATTCTTAAGGTGATGACATGGTAAAGGTCTTGTAGCATGTCTCCTACTGTTGCTTCAGAGGTGTCTGTCACAGTGGACAGAGCCACAGGGTTCCAATGGCCAACTTGAACCTGACCTAAAGCAGACATTAATGTTATTACAATATATGACTACTTATGTGATCCTAATATAGTTACTGACCCCCTAGTTCTGGATTTTGGAGTTGTTGTTGTGTTAACAACATACCATATATGTTATATTAAGAGATTTGACCATCTAAATATTTTTGCAATATTGATGTGTATTTTTTATTGTGTAATTTAATTGTACATCCTTTTTAATGTCTAAATTCTATTACAAGTAAGCTGCTGTTCAGAGGTTTTGGGGTCAGTCATATATATATATATATATATTTAACATTTTTAATCAGTAAGGATGCATTAAATTGATGAAAAGAGATAGTTAAGACTTGTGTCTTGTTACAGAAGTTTTTTTGTTTTTTTTTTGTTTGTTTTTTTTTTTACAAAAGGCTGGTCTTTTTAACTTTTTTTATTCGTCACAGAATCGTGGGAAAATGTACCACGGTTTTCACAAAAATAACATCACAACTGTTTTCAACATTGATAAATGTTAATATTAAGAAATGTTTTTTGAGCACCAAATCAGCATATTAAAATTCAGCTTTGCCATCAAAGGGCTAAATTATATTTTTAAAATATATTAAAATAGAATTTTAAAAAAATGTAAAAATAATTCACAATATTACTGTTTTTAATGTGTTTGGAATTCAATGTGCATTGGTGGCATAAGAGACTTCTTTCCAAAACGTACAAAAGTCTTTGAATGGTAGTTAATGTGTAATGCACATAATGGAATATCATATGACGCAGGTATTTCTTTAGTCCCACTCCACTCCATCCCTTTTCTTCAGCCTTACATATTCAACTTGAATTGAGCGTAAATTATTCATCTGTGTGTGTGTGTACCTGTAGCCAGAGCCGCTGCGGTGTGTGTGTATCCCAGCTCTTGCAGTGCAGCTTCAGTAATCTGGCTGAACAGCAGGTCTTTCTTTAACAGCACAAATTCTGCATGCTCCGTCCTCTTCCTCTCTGAGGGTGGGACATCACTCTGCTCCACCATACAGAACACTGGAAGCAGACTGCCTGTGTGTACAGAAAGGAAGAATTATGACCACACAGACATCTTATGAGCAGACATTGCCCTGTATCTGTGTGTATGTCTGTGAATGGATACCTTTCCTGTGAGATGATGTTGTTTGTTTGGAGGCCAGGCTCACAGATGTGACTCCGGGTACAGGTAGATCTCTTGGATTCTCCATACGGGACATTTTACAGGGAGGATAAGAGGTTTCACACAGGACCGGCCCCTGGGTATTACTAGTGGTAGCCAAATGTTCCATCTTTTTTTTTTTTTTAACTCAGCTCTCGCAACTATATAGAAAACAATAATGAGGAGAGAGATATGATTTGAAGCTACTGTATCTTTAAGAATACATTTATATTACATACATTATACATTTTTTTTGTCCCAGTCCACTCCATCCCCATCCTTCAGACTTACATATTCAACTTGAAATGAGCTTAATTTATTCATTAGTGTTGTGTGTGTGTGCGCGTGTCTCTTTCTATAGATAATACATACACTGCGGAACAAAACCATTTTAAGCAAGGATATGTGCCTATTAAACCACCCGGACCTGACTCGGAGACCCTGAGGATGGTCTGTTTACTGGTTCTTCTAGACAAGAATTGGGTACTTTTTTGGTAGGTCAGGCTGGGAGACCATCAGCGTGCCCAGCTCGATATTAAACCAACTACGACCAGCAAACCATCTCAGGCTGGTTTTGGATGTTTTTGTTTAACGTTAGCCGTGAAGCGCTGCTACAGGTGCAGCATTACATGCCCAACCTGTGACACATTATGGTCTCGTCTTTTTTCTTCCTCTGCCATATTATTTAAGTCACTTATTTTACTTACTGCAGTACTGTTTTCCTGAGGTTTACAATCCTCCAGACGGGTATCCGAACATGCCGACAGATCGAGCGCGCGTCCCGAGGATCGCTCACTAACAAAAACACTGGCTCCAGAATCAACGCGCTGGTCCGGGGACAAGAGATGAGATTCTTGAACGGATTTATTTTATGAAGGAAGGTTTTTGTTCTTGGTAAAACGGGAAAATCACACACATTGAAATAAAAAAAGAGGGTTACAACGAGGAAAAACTGCTCGTATAATATAATGTACAAACACAGATCCGTAATTAAATCTCTAGGCGGCCCCACAAAGCATTACCAATATGATGTCACCAAGTACGGACCAATCAGCTTCTAGCGGAAGTGCCTTCTCACAGAATACATGACTATTTAAGTGTGGCAAGCCAAGTTAACATTTAATATTTTATATCCTAAGTTTTATTATTTATAGAGTTTGGTCTGATCAAAACTCTTATTTTCAGATATGTGATCTACAAATTTATCTAGTCATACATTTCCGTTGGCTTACATCATAAAGAAGTCAAGAGTGCTGTCAAAAATGCAGATGACAGCACGTGATATTCTATTCGGAGCTGGGAATTGAATGTAAGAGATGAATGTAACTTTTATAGAAGAATTGGAAATTGAATTTATGTTTTGACTTTAGATTCCAATACATTTAAGTCTGAGTAATATTAACTACATAGTGATAAGGTTAGGGTCTGGTGCAGAAATTGCATGAAACCATACTTGATTTTTTTTTTTTTTTTTTTTTTTTGTACATGTAACGTGTAAAGACACTGTAAAATAAAATTCTATATATTTAGATATTAAAAATAAAAAAAATTAATATATTTTTGTATTAATATATTTACATATTTACATTATGTATAATTAATGTATTAATATATTATTATATTGTATTAGCTATTATATATTATTAATATATATAAAAATGAAGTTCTTTTGGACTTTTTGAACCTTAAGAATACTGAAAAAATAGGCATATCAAAATATTAAGCAGCACAACTGTTTTCAACATTGATAATATTAAGAAATTTTTCTTGAACACCAAATCAGCGAGGTAGAATGATTTCTGAAGGATCATGTGACTTGAGTTCAGTTTTGCAATCAGTTTTGCAATCAAAAACAGCTGTAATAATATTTAATACTAATAATAGTATTATTTCTGTTTTTTATGAAATAAATGCAGCCTTGGTGGGCATAAGAGATAACACTTTACTTGAAGGGGTGTACATAATACTAACATGACACCTTCATAATCATGACATGACATATGTTATGAATATGAAGGAAGTTTTATGCATGTTTGTGACAAATGTCATTAAGTGTCATTCGCTTAGTTATGACATTTTTAATGCAAATATGACATTGTTTGAGATGTCTTTGTTATGACACCTTGACATTACTAAGACAACACAACCTCTCATAAACATGACATAGCAGATTAATTATCAAACTTAAGACTCAACCTAGCTTTATTGGTTAACATTACATTAAACTCAGGTGGTTAGTTTTGACATTTGGCTGTGATGAAGCCATTATAACTTTTTAATGACAAATTCAATTTGTACTACTGTAGTTGAGGTCACGAAAATTATTCATGACACAGTTATAAATGCCTCATGACAGCCAATATCAAAGCCAACCACATGACAGTTTAACTTAATTTTATGTCAAGTTGTCATGACAAAGACACAGGTTATGATGTATTGGTTTATGTCAAGATGTCATAACAAAGACATCTTAAACAATGTCATATTTGCATTCAAAATGTCATAGACAGTTGTCACAAATATGCATAAACCTTACTTATAACCTTATTTATAACCTTACTTATAACCTTATATCTATTAACATTCTTAAAGTGCCAATCTATGTTAAACTGTTAATCAGCCTCATCAAGTGATCTCTGTGATTAATGCTTGTTTGCACGTGTCTGTACACATGACAGTCACTGTATGAGGCAATCATTCTTTTCCTTAAACTTAATCATAATGAACAGAGCTTCATTTGTGTCTTTATTTGCATGAGTCTGCATACAACCATGAAATACATTCAGTACATGATTATATCAAATCAACACTTTTATTTTCATATAAAAACATGATTTACAAGGGCCTTTTCCATAACTGTGTTAAGCATGCATCAATACACACGAAACATGCAGATTTATGATTGGATTATAAAATTTGTAATTTGTCAAGTCAGCTCCAGTGGCTAAAGATTACACCACAGAAGTAATGATGATAATATTACCATAATGATATAAGAAAATTCTTCATAAATCATATCATGTCGTCAACGTCAGATCATTTTACTGTAAATTGTTTTTGTTTCCAGCACTGCCTCTTCACTGGTATCAATTGGCTTTATGCACAGCTGTACTACTTCCTGAACTTCAGCCAGCTTCTTGTTTCCTGTCTGCCATTATTGGACAAACTTTATTAATTCAGATGTGCCTGATTATTGTGGTTGTGACTACTGAGGTCAGACACTCCTGGATCAATCAGTTTGTCCAATAATGGAAGACAGGAAACGAGGAGCTGGCTGAATTTCAGGAAGTAGTACAGCTGTGAATAAAGCCAATTGTAAAAGGCACAAATGGGGTATTGTGACCATATGAACTGTAGAGGGCGGCATAGCCTGCTGTGTGTAATAGGCTACTTATAACAAAGAATCGTCATCTTCAATCCTTTTGACCATGCAAAGAAAATGATAATCTCTCATTTTTTCATTTTTCTCAACTGTTTTGAGTGTTGTTATATTTATAGTAACCCACTGTTTAATACAGTAGGCCTAATATCCAAGTGTATATGGCAAGACACCCTGGGTGATTAGGTAAAAAAGAATTACTAAAATATATCACCATACTTATCCAATTGATTGATTACATTAAGAGTGACAAGTTTTCTGAAATGGTATGTTTAAGTATGCAAATGAGGCATTATCTAGGCTAATTAGATATAAACTAATGTGTATACATTTCTAGAACAGAAATATTGGATAAAGCTATAGGTTCAAAATTGTTTTCATTTTTTTATGGCCAAAGAGTCAAATGTTTTCCAGAGGGGATTTTTGGATATCTCTCTTTATCAGTCCATAAATTGGAAAATATTGTAAACAGCCAGAAAGAAAAAAAAAAACTCCTCTAAAAACCTAAAAATGTATACAACTTAAAATTTTGGTGTATGTGCTGCTGAAGTGGGAGCTTCTGACAAGATAAAAAGCTAATTTTGAGAAAAAGGCCTTTAACACTGTAATTGAAGTCTACAGATGCAAATATATAAAGTGTGTGTGTTTGTATGTTTTCTTTCCACTAGTCTGAAAAAAATCCCTTTATGAAAAGCTAAAATTCCCAAAATCTCAAAATTGACAGATCCATGAAAAAACATGTTTCTGCCTGTGTCTCACCTTTAATGGGTTGCGCCAACGGAAATCGCCAATTGAAATAAATAATTTCCAACTCTTTGGTTCAAAATGGTGCCTGCATTGACAGTTTTTTCCTCCTTTGAATAGGCAAATCATGTTGTACACAAAATACAATAATACAGGGCACTCTCAGAAAAAAAAAAGGTACAAAAGCTGTCACTGGGGCTGTACCTTTTCAAAAGGTAAACTTTTGTCCATTTCAGGTGCTAATATGTACATTTCAGGTGCTAATATGTACATTTCAGGTGCTAATATGTACATTTTAGGTGCTAATATGTACATTTTAAGTGTTAATATGTACATTTTAGGTGCTAACATGTAAATTTTAGGTGTTAATATGTACATTTTAAGTGCTAATAAGTACATTTTAGGTGCTATTTAGGTGTTAATATGTACATTTATGTGTTAATAAGTAGACTACATTTTAGGTGTTAATATGTACATTTTACCTGCTAATATGTACATTTCAGGAGCTAATATGTCCATTTTAGGCCCTAATGTGTACATTTTAGGTGCTAAAATGTACATTTTAGGTGCTAATATGTAATTTTTAAGAGGCGAATATCCATTTTAGGTACTAATATGTACATTTTAGGTGCTAATATGTACCAATAAGGTACCAATATGCAGCCTTTGGGTACAAAAGTGTACCTTTTGAAAAGGTACAGCCCAAATGACAGCTTTTGTACCTTTTTTTCTGAAAGTGTAACATGCAAGATGCCCCATTTAAGAACAATGTGGATTTACTTTTAAACTGTAACATAGATATTTAGCATGTGCAGGATGATGATGTGTCAAGAAATAGTTACATTTTCTAATTATTTGTTATAGGAAAAGTGCTATATTCAATGAGGAGTAAGATGACCATGAGAATTAGAATTGTTGCTCTCCACAAAGTTAATAGGTTATAAGAAGATTGGTAACACTATGAAATTGAGTTACAGTACAGGCCAGGGTCATACAGAGGTTTTCCAAGATGGGTTCCACTTGGAACAGGCCTCGCAAGGGTCAGTCAAATAAGTTGAGTCCTCATGCTGTGCGTCAGGTTCAGAAGCTGACTTCAAAAAACAGACGCATGAGTGCTGACAGCATTGCTTTAGAGGTTGCAGAAGCGGAAGGTCAGACCATACACTGCACAGCATGTCTTTTTGCATGGCCGTCGTCCCAGAAGGAGGCGTCTTCTGGAGCTGGCTCACAAGAAAGCCCGCAAACAGTTTGCTAAAAGCAACCTGTCCAAGAGCATGAATTACTGGAACCATGTCCTGTGGCCTGATGAGACTTGTTTGGCTCAGATGGTGTATAACGGTAAAGAGTATCAAGAAAATTGTGTCGTGGCTACAGTCAAGCATGGTAATAGCGTATAAGTGCTTCTGGTACTGGGGAGCTGAGCTTCATTGAGGGAAACTTGGATTCCAACATGTACTGTGTCATTCTTAAGCAGAACATGATGCCCTCCATTCAGAAACGGGGTCAAACGGCATGGTAACGACCTCAAACACACCACCAAGATGACAACTGCCTTGCTGAGGAAGCTGAAGGTGAAGTTGAAGTATATCTCCAGACCTGAAACCCTGTGTGGGGCATCCAGATATACAAACAATGGTACTCACACAAAATATTGACACTTTGGACACGGGTGTACACACTTTTGTTGCCAGCTATTTTGACAATAATGGCTGTATGTTTATTTTCAGAGGACAGCGAATCTATTCTAAAATCTATTCTAGTAACCTATCCAAGTTTCATTTCTACATTATTGTTCCTCGAGAACATAATTGTTTGCTGAAATGTGAGGGGTGTACTCACTTTTGTGAGATAATGTTTATTTGGATGTTGTGGTGGTGGTCAGCAGGGTTGCCAACTCTCAAGCATCTGGCGTGACACTCACGCTTTCAGCATCAATCTCTGGCCATCACGCACACGCAAGAAATGTCACGCCAAAATCATTTTTTCTCCCCTCACAATCCATTAATTTTCTGTTGATGACTAGACCACAACCTATTAATGACAGGAGAGGAGTTTAAGGCCCACAGCTGTTCTCACGACAGTAAATCCTTGCATCTGATACGTCAGTTGTGTGAAATGAAATGCGGATGCTGAGCGAACCTTTTCAGTTATTGGCCTAAAAAAAAGACTGACACCACAGACTGTCACTTGATGGCACACTATAATGGGAAGTTCGGATCATTTTACTGACTCGCCTGTTCGATGTCGTTCATTAAAATGAATGAATCTTTATTCGAGTCATTACGTTCATTTAAACGGCTTTAAATGTTATACATACTTTTATCAGCCAAATTCCCGAACACATCCACCGACACAGTCTTTGTCATATTCTGAATTAAGAAATCATTGTAATGCAGTCAAAAATAATTTACAGGGAACATTACCTTCTGAGTCTTTCGTTCATTTGTCACGTGACACATTCATGAACGGATCGAACCCTGCTTCAGATACAAACCTCTTGCTGAGGCAGTGAAGCCGGCCAAACTGCCACTGTGGCATATACAGGCATAATTTGTGAAACTTGTGTGTTGTGGTTTTCTGGGGAGGTAGAGAAACGTGTCCCTTTTGTTTTGTTATTTCTTATTGTTTAGATGTTGTTGTTTTACATGTTTTTTATTTCATCACCTCTGTTCACTGCCATCTTTTATAGTGCAATGAATAAATTAATTGTACATTTTTGTTGTTGTTGTGTAAATCAGGGTTTATACTAAGTAAACAAGGACTGACATTTTTAAAATTTTGGTTACAAAAAAAAAAAAAAAAAAATGACTGTCTCATTCCAGCCACTGTCTCACTCCAGCCAAAGTCCCAAAGTTGGCAACCCTTGGTCAGATCCAATTTTTGTGGGGTTCCAGGTCGTAAACTGTAAATGCTGAATGCAGTCCAGACCAGCTGCGTTACCGTATTAAAGTGAGGTGCAATAAACTGTGCTCAACTCTGACTGAACTGGGCCATAATGTGAGAATGATTAATTACCTTTCTTGTTAACTGCTCTATGCACAAATTCGGGTGTGGGTATGCAGGCTAGTAACATTTAATACTTTTTTTTTTTTGAATATTGAACGTCTTATTTAAGTTTAGTTTTGCTGAATATTGAACATCTTATTTAAGTTTAGTTTTGCTGTTATGGGTGGCTATCCCTCTCAAAAAAATATTCCATAAAATATATGACCATAGACGAGAAGCCTCTCGCTGCATCCTGCGGTGGATATCCAACCCGACCCAAATCCAAGTGTGACGTCAGAAGCCACCACGCCCATGCCCAAATTGGACACATTCTCATTAACGTTAACAATTAAACACTAATTCCAGGCGCAGTACTCCCCAGGCATAAGTGAGATATAGGCTATGTAAGTATCTAAACTAAACGTGTCACATTTTACAACCGTTTTAGGATAGAAATGTTAAAAGACAGGAAAAAATTATCAAGGGTGCAAACTTTTGTCTAATTTCGCCATTTATCGAATAGAACTATATAATTTACGTGATTCAGCCTAATGTAGCCTAATAATTAGTAGCCTAGGCTAATAATGTGGAAGAAACCTCAAAAAAGGAATGTGCTCTTTTATTAATTTAATACGCCTTATTCACGGCAGCGCCATCTTTGATTTTTAATGAGAATGAAAGCGAGGCTGTGAGGGATAGACATGCATCTCTTCAATGGGCTGTACTGTTATTTAATGTGTTTTTGGATTGTTCTGCTCATGAAACACTGGAAAAATATCTTTCCAAGAAATTTCAGTTGACAAAAAACTCCTGACAATGTAAGTTGAGGAAAATTTTAAGTAATCTAGGAGCTTTATTCAGCTTTTTACAGCGGATGCCAGTGGAAACACTGTAAGTCTATCCCTCACAGCCTCACTTTCATACCTGTCATGGCGCTGCTCTGAATAAGGTCTATAAACATAGACTACCTAGCTTTCCTGGTCTTCAGTAAATTAACTTGTCTAAGAAAAGTAACGTTAAAACATAAATATCAGTTGACCCTCTGTTCACTTTATTCACAAACAGACTATCAGTCAGCTTTTTGAGATGAAGAGACAGTGCAAGATATAGACTGATGGAGATGAGGAGATAGCAGGTATTGACAAATAATGTACTGCCAGTGCCAACTGACATGGTTTTAAAGCTATTATCATCCAATTATTTTGGCCTTCAAACTTCTTAAAATGCACATGTAGATCTCTGGGGAGCTGCTCCCAAGTTACCCCCTCACATTTCTGACTTATGTGATTATAAAACCCTGCATGCGACCCACAACGGCTTCAGTCTCCAATCCCACGCGCCATTTGTATAGACTTATCGCGTGCCATCTACCTGAATCGCACCTGCGGGCGTCACTCCCAGTGACACGGGCGCGCGCATCTTCTGTCCTGCTCGCGCGCTCGTGAGGGAGCGGGATTCTTCTCAGTCCACTGAAAGCTCAGTTTCACCGGTGTGCTTCAAACTGTGTCTACCTTTGTCTCTGACAACGCCGCGTCAGTTTGATGGGGAATTCGATATCAGGGCGGGAAAATGCCTGTTATGAAGGGATTGCTCGCGCCGCAGAACACATTTTTGGATACTATAGCGACGCGTTTTGACGGCACACGTGAGTTATTGCGATGGCATTTTACCTTGTTTGTGGTCAAAAACTATTTTGGGGTGCTAATGAAACGATTTTTGTTTCTTGAGCAGGACATAAAGTATTTTGTTTGATCGTTAAAGTAGACAAATGTTAGTCAGAACAAATTCACTGTGAAAAGGTATGGCTTCTGTGTTTACTCAATTAAATTACGAGCCCATAGTAAAAGCATGATTAATTATAACTTACAAATAGGTTTAGAAATGAGCATGCAGGATTAGCTTCTTTAAGTCGAGTCAAACAAAATGAGTATGCAAATTCATAATGTGAAAAAACTTTTGATTTGTAACTCAACTTTAAAAGAGCTACACTACAGTATGCTAGTAGTAGTTCTTTCTGATAACATGGTTTTTCGTATGCTATGAGAAAGGTAGCCTTATGTACTGTCAACATCACACGAATACTAAAGAAACACTCATATATATATATATATATATATATATATATATATATATTAGTGCTGTCAGTATTTAAAATATTAACCAATTAATTACACATTTTTCTGTAATCACTATTATTCGAACCTAACATTAAAGTTTTTAATGTATTTTCTATTGTAATATTTTCACAGTGAATCGCCAAAATAATGTAAAAATAACATAAAGACTGTATGTTAGATATGTTTAATGGTATCTTTTACTTAAACACTATGAATGTAGATCAGCCAGTATCACTGATACCAGGACTGATATAATATTTTTAACTTTAGTAATTTTATGCATTAATTATAGCCATTCAGCATTACAATAAAAAGCTATCCATTTTTAAATGTAATTGGCTTTATAAAATTTAATTTTAATTTAATGATTTACCTGCTCTGCTAAAATGCACAAAAAAAGTTATTGTTACCATTGTTTTTGACTCATGTATCTTTATAAACAGTGCTTTAAGATTTTCAGGTCGAACAGGCTAGGCTATACAGTATATTACAGAAATTGAATGATCCTTCACTGAATAATTAAATCAAATATAGATTAATCCTTATTAAAGTTACCAAAGTTTTTCAGTCAAGAGCAGTGAGTTTTTGTTGTTGTTGTCTTTTGTTCTTTAATTAACATGAATGACAGACAGCAGCAGGTTTATTAGGCTGCTGTCACTTAGACCTGACGCACATGACTTGGATCTGACTGATATTTTCGCACAACGCTTTGTTCATTTAACACTTTTAAACTTATTTTTAAGAGTGTGCTTACAGGGATACTCGACAAAACGTGAATTTCTGAAAAAAAAAAAATTGTGTTTTATCTGTTCAAGCGCAAATGGAGCGTTGTCTGAAGCATTATGTGTGCGTGTTTTGGGTGTTTCTTCACAGAGATCAGCTTCACAGACAATGTGCCAGTAAAGGCTTGAGTTCTTTTTTTGTGTTGTATCACGCTTAAATTGTTTAAAAGCACTTGCATGAATGATAGTGTGATCATATAGCCTACTGTAGAGCAGCCAAAGGATGACGGAAAAAAACGGATGCTGCATTAATTGCGTTAAATACTTGAATTAAATAAATGTACGTATTTATTTTGTTCAAGTATTTAATGCAATTAATGCAGCATCCTTTTTTTGCTGTCAACCTTTGGCTGCTCTACATTACATGTATATGGTAGGGATGGGCAATGATTAATCGAGATTAATCGCATCCAAAATAAAAGTTTGTGTTTACATAATAGGTGTGTAGTGTGTATAATTAATTTCTATATATAAATACCCACACATGCATGTATATATTTAAGAAAAATGTGTTATTAATATATGAAATATTTATATTTATATATCATATTAATTGTGAATAAATATATATAAAATATATACATGCACATATTTCTTAAATATATAGATGCATGTGTGGGTATTTATATATACAAATTAATTATACAAACTACACAAACATATATTATGTAAACACAAACTTTTATTTTGGATGCGATTAATCGCGATTAATCATTGCCCATCCCTACTTGTGAGGGAACGCAGCGCTGTTTCACTTGGTCTAACATTACACTACCACACTAAACTGCATTTGAGTGTGTTGAAAGTTAAGTTATTCTATGTGATAGTTTGTTGGCTCTATGAGACTAGCAATAAGCTGGATAAACATTAGAATAACATACTGATCATATTCTTATATTTTATCATGTTGTTGAGCTATTTAACATTGATTTGTTTTGTGTAAATTTGCTCACCTGTCTAATATAAAGTGCATGCAAGAGCGGCGTCTCTGTCAAGTCGAAGTTAGTCGCGGACGTGGAGCTTTAGGCATTTCGAAAACACCACACCGATACTGATCCTTGTTTATTTCTCCTTTTGTCCCAAAGTCTGCTTGCCATGGTAACGCAGTTGTTCACATCTGTCACCATGGTTACTATGGCAGTTCATGCGGAAACCAGGGATAGGGCAGATATTACGTCATTGACAGGCGACAATGTCCAGGGACGAGCCATTATTTAAAATTCGCATTTCTCTGAAATTAAAAATCTTTGGGAACCTTTAGGATATTGTAAGTTCACAAGTTCAAACTCACACAGTGCAAGTGATTTTTGGGTATTGTATTACAAAAATCCTACATATTGTACCTTTAATGCAATTAATGCAGCATTTTTTTTTCATGTCAACCTTTGGCTGTGCTCCATTCTCAATTGTTTTTTGTTGGAAGTTTTTGCATTGAAAGCACAGTACTGCTCTCAAACTGAGCATCTGCTCACTCAGCACCATGGACAGCGGATGAGGGTAACCCTGGCTAGTTCAGTCAAGCACTCGGCCTGCTTTGATGCTTAGATCAGTGGTTCTCAGTCCAATCAGCTGCCCTGGACTGCACATTTTGACACTCATGTCTGGTCTTTGAGATAGCCTACTAATGAACTGATTAGTTGAATCAGGTTTGTTAGATTAGGGAGACCTCTAAAATGTGCACACCCACTGACTTAGATTGCAATGCATCACTTGGCTATGCTAATGTTTATTTTATTTTTATATAGAGCTCAAGTAGGGTTGGTAGAGATAACAATCGAAGGGATGTTTAATTAAAGTTTAGACCAGATCATCCATGAAAAAAGACGCGCCTAACGTCCTGATGAAATCCCTTGTGTGGCCCCAGGTAAGGGCCAAGATTGATCAAATATAATTGGTCGACCACAGAGCACTCGGGTGGTGTTTCATCTCAAGTTGTATTGTGCTTTGTAAAAATGAGTCTGCTTGCTTGAGATCTGGCTTTCTTTTGTGCGATAACAGTTTACAGCTTTCACAGAACAAATCCTGTCAGCTTTTATCATTTTGTTTTGGTGTCCTAACAGAAAAATACTTGTACCATCCTGCCTTATCACTACGTCCAGGTAACTTGTTTTCCCCCATCAAGGTTTGAGAAATGAGGACCGAGAATTTTTTATTTTTGGACTAGGAGAGAGAGAGCTCCCACCACAGGAATCCTTCTCAAGGGACACGGTGTCCTCTGGGCTGCTGGGTCCATATATTACCAAACTGTGATGGCGTACACCCATGTTACTGTTTGTCCTTCAGGGGAGACTACCTGTATGGCTGTCACACCTTGGGCTGCCGCAGGTAACGTGGCTGAGAATAGCACAAAAATGGCTGGAAATAGTGCCTGCCATATTGGAAGGAAAGTGACAACAATGACACAGGGGGGATAATAGTGAGCATCCCATTAGGCATCATCCACAGTGGCTTTCAAAAAAGGATACATGTGGAGAGCATTACCTGGAGGTTGTGTGTGTGTGTATGTGTGTGTGTATATATATATATATATATATATATATATATATAAAGAGAAATCTGTCAAAAAATTATTGTCATTTATTAGGCAAATAACGAACTGAAACAACTAAATATAGTCTGTTCTCACACAAAATAACCAAAAAAAAAAACATTTTAATTTAAAGTCCCCGTGAAATCAAAATTGAACCTATTTACTTTGTTAGCGCATATTACTAGTCTTGTGGTGAACAATTAATCCGTGCAAGTAAATATATATTAAAAAAATGTTTTACCTTGGTAATCTTTTAATCAAAATCTGAAAAGTTACTTCCGGTCTGGAACGGTTGATGACGTAGGTTTCACAGTTTGGGTGGGGAAACGCTTAACCACTCCCCTCAAACCGTTAGTTTGCTATGAGCGAGAGATGGAGAGGAGGAGCGCTAGAGTAAAACCCTGCCCTCTGTTCAATATTCCGTTTCACTTGGAAATACGTCACAGCACAGGAGAAAAATCGTTTACAACTTCCGGTTCACGGGGACTTTAAAAATGTTAAGAAAATATATGTTGGCATTGTTTTTATGTACAGTACTTTACCGCAGTCTCTGTTGTCTGACTTCTAAATAGTTTATAGTTCCAAAGACTTGCTTTTGTTGGAAGTTTTCTGCAATCTATCTTTGAATCCATTAAAGCCCAAATATGTTCAATAGGATTCAAGTACAGACTATGACTTGGCCAACTGTGACTAAAGAGCTTATCCATACTGGTGGATTAACCATTACAGAAAAATAAAAAATGAAAAATTTTAGTAATTAACAATTCTGTCAGTTTAGGGCAGCTGTGGCACAGACCTTTACGGTGGTGGTTTAATATATATAAAATATATCTGTGCACACATAAACATACTGTATATGCATATATATGTGTATGTCTGTATATAGATACACGCGCGCACGCACACACACACACACACACACACACACACACACACACACACACAGATATATATATATATATATATATATATATATATATATATATATATATATATATATATATATATATATATATATATACAGTTGTGACCAGAATTAATACCCCTGGTAAATATGATAAAAAATGGCAGTGAAAAATAAATCCACATTGTTTATCCTTTTGATATTTCATTCAAAAAATTGGCAAAATCCTAACCTTTCGTTTGAGTAAAAGAATTGAACGTAGGGGGGAAATCACATTATAAAATAAATGTTTTTCTCCAAAACATGTTGGCCACAATTATGCATACCCTTTTTTTTAAATACCTTTTTGCAATCTCCTTTTGCCAAGATAACTGCTCTGAGTTTTCTGCTATAATGCCTGATGAGTTTGGAGAACACCTGACAAGAGATCAGAGACCATTCCTCCATACAGAATCTCTCGCGATCCTTCAGATTCCCAGATCAATGTTGGTGCTTCTTCTCTTCAGTTCAGACCACTAATTTTTTACATGGTTCAGGTCAGGGTCTGGGACAGTCATGGCAGAAGCTTCATTATGTGCTCCCTAACACATTTTTGTGTTGATTTTGATGTTTTTTCAGATCGTTGTCCTGATGGAAGATCCAACCACGGCCCATAATAAGATTTCTATCAGAAGCCGTCAGGTTTTGATTTTTTATCTGTTGATATTTGATAGAATCCACAATGCCATGTATCTGAATAAGAAGTCCAGGACCTCCTGCAGAAAAATATGCCCCCAACATTAAAGATCCAATGATATATTAAATTGTCCATGTGGGGTACTTTTTATTCTCATGTCCACCAAACCCATCTAGTGTGTTTGCTGCCAAAAAGCTCTTTTTTTAGTCTCATCTGACCACAGAACCCTGTGCCGTTTGAGTCGTGTCTGACCACTGAAAATGCTAGAGTTTGTTCTTGGATGAGCGAGGAGGATTTTTCTTGAAACCCTCTCAAACAACATGTGGGGATGCAGGGGTTGTTTGATTTTATTTAATATGCTTTCTGACCCCCAAGACTCAACTAATCTCTGCAATTCTCCATCTATCCTTTACGAGTCTTTGGCCACTCCAACTTTCATCCTCACCGTCCATTAAGAAAATGTAGACACATCCTCTTCCTGGCTGAATCGTAACATCTTTAGTTGATTATACCTTCTTACTTATTGCCCTGATGGTCAAAATGGGAATTTTCAATACTTTAGCTATTTTTCTTACATCCACTTTCTATTTTGTGAAGCTCAACAATCTTTTGATGCACATCAGAACCATGTTCTTTGGTTTTAATCATTGTGATGGATGATTCAGGAAATTTGGCCTTTGTGCTTCCTCATATTTAAACTCCTGTGAAACAAGAAGTCATGACTGGACAATTTCATGTTCTTAGTCACCCTAGTGTGCTAAAAAAGGTAAATATTAATGGGAATATACTTCATAGATGTTTTATTCATAAAAAATTCTAGGGGTATGAATAATTGTGGCCAACGTGTTTTGGAGAAAAACATTATTTTATAATGTGATTTTTTTCCCCCCACTTTCAATTCTTTTACTTAAACGAAAGGTTAGAATTTTGCCAATTTTTTGAATGAAAGATCAAAAGGATAAACGATGTAGATTTATTTTTTACAGCCATTTTATATCATATTTACCAGGGGTATGATTAATTCTGGTCACGACTGTATATATATATATATATATATATATATATATATATATATTATAAACACACTTTTATTTATAATCGATTCATCACGATTATATATAAATTTGTAGATGGATGTTTTCTTCATTACATCACAGACACAAATGAAAGACACACTAAAGCTGAACTGTGGCCAGTTTTGATTTTGTATGTGCTGTGCAACTGCAAATTGTTTGTGAGGGTAATGTGAGGCTTGTCCATACAAAATCTGCCACCATGATCCCAAAATGATCAAGGTTTTTGACAGGGTGTGATATGAATAAATAGTTCACATAAATTGTTGAGATAGAAGTGAGTAGAGTCTTTGCTTTGTAAATGACAATAAAAGCTTGATTTTCACCACAGGGGGACTTTTTACAAAGTATAACCAAAAGTCAGGCTTGAATAACACAAGTCTTGTGTGTGTGAGTGAACTGTCCCTTTAAAAATTGAGTTCAGGACTTGAAATATTTTGAGAAATTGAAAAAGTGATGCTTTCCTTAGCGAGCTCCACTAATTACAGCCTTTACCTCATAATTTTGTGCAACATCTGAGTTGTATAAGAAAGCATGCTGACTTGTTATTATCGAGAGAAGCTATACATGTAAGCTCCCCTCTGCAGCATCATAATGTGTGTGCTTGCTGTTATGCGTTAATATTCCATCAAGACTTCAAAATACTCTTTTCACGCAGGTACCTGTCATGACAGCATATGGTGGGTAATTACAGTAAAGCGGTCTTGTGTGTGTACCAGTTTGCGTGCGTTTGCAATTGTGTGTTACCCAAGGAAAAAGAGAGTGTAGTTAACTGTGAAAGAGTAATTTAGAGTCATTTTGTCCTTTTAAAAGAACACTTCAAGTAGATGCTTCCGTTGGTAAAATCCCGAAGCGGTGGGTTAGACACCCAAGTCAGGTAATGGCGATATTTCAGGCGGCTCACTCTTGCATGTAATGCATAATCACACTGCCAGTGAACTCAACACGTATTAGACACAAAATGAGGAAATTGGCATGTCTGCTGTATCTCTTCTAGTTGGGAACAGATCTGTAGGGTTGAAAGATGGTGAAAATGTGGCTCGAGACTGGGAGAACAATGCGGGTATGTTGTTTGAACTTGGGATGGAGATGTCGGTGTGCTGTTCTGTTCTTCCCCAAACTTCACACAGAGCTGAAACTGAACTCATCAGTCATCATTAGGGAAGAGAGACAGGGACTGGAACCCTAAGAGGGAAAACATAATAAATGGCGAGGCAAAAGAGAGAATACAGGGAAACGAAGAGACAGAACATGGAGTATGGTCTTTTACCTTTGTGTAATATGAAAACATTATTGGATGGAAACATTGGTTGAAACATGCAGGACACCATGAGGATGCACTCTGCAGTTTCAGCAGGGCTATCCACACGTGTTAGACCAGAATACAGATGGAACTCACTCACTGTTCCAGAGTCTCTGAGAATGGAATTCTGGAATTGTGCCAGTCTAGACTTCCAGACCTTGCTATCTTCCTTTGTCTTATTAACATTCTGAGAATATCTTTTTTTTGTGCTCCGGCACGAAGCATGAATTGAAACTTAATTTGAAGGACCCTGCTGAGACTGTGACAAAAGATTATGTAACCACAACAGATTAGCCAAATAAAACAATTAAACCTATTAGATGTGATGTAGGAATTTCAAACTCTTTCTACAGAAGTGCAATTGCTGCTTTGTTTATTTCAGAAATGATTTCATCACCATGTGCAGATGGTTTTAAATGAGTGTGTTCAGTTTCTTGTCAGCTCTTATCATGCCTGTAGAGCTCAGCCTTGAGTATTTAAAATGGTTGTGTTTAGTGAGATTCGTGAGGCAGTTATACACTCGCCTAAAGGATTATTAGGAACACCATAATACTGTATTTGACCTGCTTTTGCCTTCAGAACTGCCTTAATTCAACAAGGTGCTGAAGGCATTCTTTAGAAATGTTGGCCGATATTGATAGGATAGCATCTTGCAGTTGATGGAGATTTGTGGGATGCACATCCAGGGCACGGAGATCCCCCTCCACCATATCTCTGAGATCCTCTATTGGGTTGAGATCTGGTGACTGTGGGGGCCATTTTAGTACAGTGAACTCATTGTCATGTTCAAAAAACCAATTTGAAATGATTTGAGCTTTGTGACATGGTGCATTATCCTGCTGGAAGTAGCCATCAGAGGATGGGTACATGGTGGCCATAAAGGGATGGACATGATCAGAAACAATGCTCAGGCTGTGGCATTTAAACAATGCCCAATTGGCAACAAGGGGCAAGAAAACATCCCACACACCATTACACCCCCACCACCAGCCTGCACAGCAATAACAAGGCATGATGGATCCATATTATCATTCTGTTTACACCAAATTCTGACTCTACCGTCTGAATGTCTCAACAGAAATCGAGACTCATCAGACCAGGCAACATTTTTCCAGTCTTCAACTGCCCAAATTTGGTGAGCTCTTGCAAATTATAGCCTCTTTTTCCTATTTAGTGGAGATGAGTGGTGCCCGGTGGGGTCTACTGCTGTTTTAGCCCATCCGCCTCAAGGTTGTGTGTGTTGTGGCTTCACAAATGCTTTGCTACATATCTCGGTTGTAACAAGTGGTTATTTCAGTCAAAGTTGCTCTTCTATCAACTTGAATCAGTCGGCCCATTCTTCTCTGACCTCTAGCATCAACAAGGCATTTTCGCCCACAGGACTGCCGCATACTAGCCTGGCTTCACGTCAGACCACGTGTCATTGAGAATGAGACGTGGTCTGGATGTTTTTCCCTTTTCACACCATTCTTTGTAAACCATAGAAATGGTTGTGCGTGAAAATCCCAGTAACTGAGCAGATAATGAAATACTCAGACCGGCCTGTCTGGCACCAACAACCATGCCACGCTCAAAATTGCTCAAACCACTTTTCTTTCCTATTCTGACATTCAGTTTGGAGTTCAGGAGACCCCAAAATGCATTGAAGCAACTGCCATATGATTGGTTGATTAGATAATTGCATTAATGAGAAATTGAACAGGTGTTCCTTTTGGTAAGTGTACATAAAAACACATAATTCATGTCAATAAAGGAGAAATCAAATGTAAATAATTTTCCCTCTCTCTGTGCTCAAACTTGTTTTCAGATGTCAGCGCAAAACATTATACAAGATATATTACACATTGGACTTTTTCAAGGAAATAGTATTCAGAACAAGAAGACAGTCAAGATCTCAAGCCTGCAAAATCAGGGCCATGTCAAAAACATACTTAATCATAAGCCTTCTATAGCTCAGACTCTGAATACTTATGGCTTGGTGTATACTGTATACACTGCCTGTTGTTGTTGTTGTTGTTTTACAAGAAGTATATGGAGCAGTAAGCATAATGCAATGAAGTGTTAGGAACTGTAGAATGCTACATAGTTGTGATCACATTTAATTCATGTCTGGTTATTACCTTGGAAAAAATGGTAATATTTAGCTCTTTTTTAAGCTGTGTAGAAGCCATTAAGAGAACCATTTGTAAGCAATTTGATTAAAAAATTAGCATAAACATTGTTAAAGGAATAGTTCACAAAAAAAAATTAAATTTTGTCATTAATTTTGTCATTACTTGCCTCATGTTATTCCAAACCAGTAAGACTTTCTTTCTTCTTCGGAATACAAATGAAGATCTTTTTGTTGAAATCTGAGAGCTTTCTGTCCCTCCATAGACAGTTACGCAACTGACACTTTGACACTTCAAAAAGTTCAAAATAGATCGTAAAACTAACCCATGAATGAGCGGTTTAGTCCAAGTTTTCTGAAGAAATCGCTTTATATACAGATTAAATTTAGACTTTTATTCACATATAAACATTGATCAGCAAACACAAACAGAAGCTCATAAGTCAGTGGGGTCCAATGTTTTGGACCCTACTGACTTTCATTGTCATGACAAAAACCACTGAAACCCTCTTCAAAGTGTCTTTGTGTTCTGAATGAGAAGGTAATTTGGAACAACATGAGGGTGAGTAAATGATGTTGGATATTTCTTTTTTCTGGTTAACTGTCCCTTTCTGTCCATATTCCATGCAAAGAACATTGCATTGTTTAAAACAGGATTTCATACAGTGTGTGATCTGGCTGTATTCTGTACATTAAGACAAAGAGGCTTAAAATGCAAGACTGCGTTGCAATAGAATGTTCCAGCATCTGTCCTGCCATTCCCTCCCCCAAACATTTCTCTCTTTCTCAACCAGTTCTCTCCATCCTTCCCTTCACTAATCATACTGCCTCTTTAAATAGCTCTCAGGTGTTCCTGTTTGGGACATAGGCTCACAAGATGGGGACAGAGAGAGGGAGTGTGTGTGTGTATTTTATACAGAAATCTGGGGCAGATGAAAAATGTGGACATTCCCCCCTCTCTCTACTGCCTCACCACCTTTTCCCCTCAATTTTTCTGCATATTTTTCAGTTGAAATGCAGTTTTTTGCATAAACACAGATACACACACACACACACACACACACTGTTTTTACTGCCTGGATTCAATCTGTCCAATTAAACATAAACTGACAGAGTAAACCACATGAAGTCTGGTATGGAAGTGAGAGAGTATAATTTATTATTTGCGTGTGCACATTGTATGTGACTGCACACATGAAAATGTGTGTGAGGATATAGGAGAACGGCACATATTGCACAACAAACATTGTTGTGCATATATTTATAAAACATGAATATGTTTAGATACTCGCACAAACACTTCGGCTGTTGGGTCTTTTTCGGCTGTTTTCGTGCTGCTGGCCAAAAGGTTATGACCTGGGAGTGAGTAGATGGACAGTAAGATAGAGAGATTTCTCTTCTGGGATGTGTTGTCTGTAGATGAGGAACTGGTATGGCTAGTAGGCTCACTTTAGCATGCATCAATGTCAGTCATTGAAAAAATACATAACTACTACCATTTTCAATCCCTGTTTTTGTATGTTTTTACTCTATTAATTTTGTCATAGCGCCAGTGGTGGAGGAAGTACTGAATCTCAGTACTTAAGTAAAAGTACAAATAACCAGATAAATATTTACTTAAAAGTAAAAGTAGAAGTAACACAATGACAACCATACTTACAAGTAAAAAGTACCTGATTTTAAATGTACCTTAAGTATTAAAATTTAAAGTACTTGCATAACAATTGATTCTCTTAATGACTATTTTCTAATGATTAATAAAACATTTAATTCTAACTCATTCAACCTAATACTCCTATAATGATGTTCAGTAATGATGGAAAAAAATTGTTGTCACCATTTCTGAAACAAGCTTGTAGACGCGATTAATTTATGGTTTAATTCTGAACCTCTTGGCTTGCCATCATCCTAACCAAACGGTGTGTTTCCTATGCACGTAAAAACAAATTTTCGCGTATAAATTGCACGATAAACACACTGCGTGCGAGACGCATTTAGTTGATGTATCTATGGCAACCAAACGTCACTGGTAAGACAAACGTGCAACGAATGGTCAGATTACGTTTTGGCAGGGGAAAAACTGATCAGAAAATGTAATGAAAATGTAACAGAAGTTGTAGAAATGTAGTGGAGTAGAAAGTATAATAATTGCTGCAAAATGTAACGAAGTAAAAGTAAAAAGTATGCACTATTTATTCTACTTAAGTAAAGTAAAGATACGTGAAAAATGTACTTAAGTAAAGTAACAAAGTATTTGTACTTTGTTACATTCCACCACTGCATAGTGCTTAATCTATGCCACATCAGTTGGGTGTACACAAGCAAAAAAATAAAATAAATTTGAGTAAATAAAAAAATTACAATTATATTTTTATGCTCTATTTTTATGCTCTATTGTTTAATCATTTAAACAATATTATACACTTGGAATATTACTAATTTAGAATACCAAAAATGATAATTTATACATAATAATGCACAGTATGTAAATCTATTCCCTCCAAAATCTGTGACAGAAAAGGTAGACTGTTTGAATGAGGAAAAAATAAATGTAATCGTAAAGGGGAAATCTCTGTGATGCTCTTTAGAGAGTTATATGCAATGTATTTAAATGATTGGTTGTGTTTTGTACCAGAGAGTTTGTATCTCTTTGCTATGTTACATGCATTTTTAATGAGGACCTGTTATGCTTTTTTTTTGTTTAGTGTGTTGCTGTTTGAGCTTGAAAAAGGTCTGCAAAGTTACAAACCATAAAGTAAACTCCAGAGGGATTTGTCACGTCACAATATTCCTCATTAAAAAAATTCCCACCCAGGGCATATGCAGAAAAGGACAAGGCCTGGTTGAGTCACTTAAGTTTAGTGAAACTCTGAAGGAGTTGACCAATCACAACAGTCTGGTCCAGCCAACCAATCAGAGCACATTAGGTTTTTGGAAGGATATCCTAGAGAAAAAAAATTAAACTTAAGCACAATTTATTCATATGTACTTCAGTATAACTAAATATACTTGTGGCACGCTTTAAATACTTAAAGTCTGTTAAATTGGAACCATTCATTTTGTACTAAATGTATTTTAGTTCTCCAAAAGCAGTGCTGAAGTTCAATTAAAGTTTCATTAAATATACATGTTTTTGCTATAGAGGAACTATTCAATATTTCAAGTATACTTAAGTACACTCTAAGTATCTACTAAGTTTTGAAATGCAGAATTCACTCAGCAGCATAAACTTCAAATGTATTTTCAGTGACATTTGCAATTCAATTACACTGTAAGAGTGTTGAACATACTGACATTAATATTATAATGGTAACAAACTTGGATTACTCTGTGTTCTTTAGTGTTACAAGTATTACTATAAGCAAAAATATTTTTACATCAATGACAGCACAAATTATATGCATTTAAAAACTGCAATAGAGAAAAGTCTCAATATAGACCTTATGCACCAGAGAAACGTTGGCGCCGTCATCTTTAGGATATTGTCTTTGAACTTCCATTTTTGCAGTCGCTCTGTATATTTCTGTGGCATCGCTGTCGAGGAGTAATTAGCTGGTGAAGGGGATTTACTTATTGTAGAGTTAACAAAAGTTACCACGAGCATTGTAATGTTTATCATAAGCATCGTAAAGCAGATGTCTTCACAAATGTCGACCGGGAAATTTTTTACGAGCAGTTCATTCATACCTATGATAGATCGCGGCGAAAATACAGACCAGAAGTCAAAAGACAACGAGCGCAGAGTTGAAAAGGGGCGGGGCTACATAAGGTCTATAGGTGCAGTAAACGGGGTGTGAAAATAAACGCAAAACGGCCTGTATATAACACGAAAGTGCATTAAAGGGGTGATGAACTGAGAAATCAAATTTTTCCTTGAGCTTATGACATCTAAGAGGTCATCATATTATAAGAATAACCTGTAAGTTTCAAAACTGAAAACATCCTTGTTAGTCCAATAAAAGTTTTTATTGACACCAGGCTCAGCAAACGACTTGTTTTTCAAAGTGGGGAACTATGAAGACAAAGGATAAAACATCACCCCGGCAAAAGAAGATTACAGCCGGTTTAGCCCCGCCCACAGATTCGCGCATTACAAGCATAGCTAAATAAATAACATAGACTTACCTTGTGATGACAAACCAGATCAAGCTACCAAGCAATACAAAATATTGTGCAGTGCCTGGTTGTGGAAGAGCATAAGCTTCCTCTGGATTCCAATAGGACTGCGCGGTTAAACTTTATTTTTAATGACATTCCAGCTGATGAGGGTAAAACATTGTCTGTTTGTTCGCTTTATTTCACTGAGGATTGTTTCGTAAACAAGACTGGATTTGCAGACCGATTAAGATTAAAGAACGGTTCTGTGCCGTCTATATCGGATCCGACAGGAGTGGTGCCACACACGAACTCTGGGTCGAACTTGTATGGGCAAATCATTCTGGTTGCCATTTTACAACATTGGACGTTTTCAAAACAATTTTCTCCATGTGCACCGACGAGTGAGTTGTAACTCATTATAATATGCAAAACTGTTATCCACTCACAGCAGTGGGCGTTTACTTCCAGGTCTTCAGTGCGAGATGCCATAAAAACCAAGCGTTCTTGAGCTAGGCTCAAACTAGGGTAGAAAATAGCCTGTTACTTATTCATTTTGATGTTTTTGAATGTAAAAACAAAGCGAACGTCATAAGTTGATCTCAAACAACAATATTATAAATTTAAAAAGCCAGTTCATGACCCCCTTTAAACTTGAAGCTGTTGAATAAATATAGCCAGCAGACACAACATTCAATAGTCTATCATCTGCAGAATGTTTTTTCTTCCTTTTTTTGACATGATCTGTCATTAACACTGCAGTTCCCTTTCGTCGTTGGTGAAAGAATGTGAACGTGCAGAAGTGCTTGAGTGTCCGGATGGAATAAAACTATCCTTGACATTTCTCTGGTGATTTTCTCTACGCACTTCACCTCTCAGGACCCTATCATACACCCAATGCTGCGCCAGGTGTGACGCAAGTTTTTTTTTTTTTTTCCTAATTTCAGCCCGACACAGTTATCATTTTCATATCCTTTCATAAACATTGTTTAAATAGCAAATGCATCTGATCGCCCATGGTCTGAAAACGAGTTGTGTTCAGACGCATTTCTATTTTTGAGGCAACTGAAATAGACTGCGCCATTGACCAACAAAAACCTGGTCTGAAGTCAATAGAACAGTATTATTTTTTGTGGGCTTTTCTCTGGGCTTCTTGTCCTCAGCTCTGGGATTTTTTGTCCTCGGCCCTGGGCTTCTTGTCCTCTGCTCTGGGCTTCTTGTCCTCTGCTCTGGGCTTTCTTGTCCTCGGCTCTGGGCTTCTTGTTCTCAGCTCTGGGATTTCTTGTCCTCTGCTCTGAGATTTCTTGTCCTCGGCTCTGGGCTTCTTGTCCTCAGCTCTGGGCTTCTTGTCCTCAGCTCTGGGCTTCTTGTCCTCACCTCTGGGCTTCTTGTCCTCAGCTCTGGGCTTTTTGTCCTCAGCTCTGGGCTTTTTGTCCTCAGCTCTGGGCTTCTTGTCCTCAGCTCTGGGCTTCTTGTCCTCAACTCTGGGCTTCTTGTCCTCAACTCTGGGCTTCTTGTCCTCGGCCCTGGGCTTCTTGACCTCTGCTCTGGGATTTCTTGTCCTCAGCTCTGGGCTTCTTGTCCTCACCTTTGGGCTTCTTGTCCTCAGCTCTGGGCTTTTTGTCCTCAGCTCTGGGCTTCTTGTCCTCAGCTCTGGGCTTCTTGTCCTCAACTCTGGGCTTCTTGTCCTCGGCCCTGGGCTTCTTGACCTCTGCTCTGGGATTTCTTGTCCTCAGCTCTGGGCTTCTTGTCCTCAGCTCTGGGCTTCTTGTCCTCAGCTCTGGGCTTCTTGTCCTCAGCTCTGGACTTCTTGTCCTCAGCTCTGGACTTCTTGTCCTCAGCTCTGGAATTTCTTGTCCTCAGCCCTGGGCTTCTTGACCTCTGCTCTGGGATTTCTTGTCCTCGGCTCTGGGATTTCTTGTCCTCGGCTCTGGGCTTCTTGTCCTCGGCTCTGGGCTTCTTTTCCTCAGCTCTGGGCTTCTTGTCCTCAGCTCTGGGCTTCTTGTCCTCAGCTCTGGACTTCTTGTCCTCAGCTTTGGGCTTCTGGACTTCTTGTCCTCAGCTCTGGGCTTCTTGCTCTGGGCTTCTTGCCCTCAGCTCTGGGCTTTTTGTCCTCAGCTCTGGAATTTCTTGTCCTCAGCTCTGGGCTTCTTGTCCTCAGCTCTGGGGTTCTTGTCCTCCGCTTTGGGGTTCTTGTCCTCCGCTTTGGGGTTCTTGTCCTCAGCGCTGAGGTTTCTTGTCCTCAGCGCTGAGGTTTCTTGTCCTTCTTCATGACATGCCTGATCTTCTTCATGACAGGCCTGAGCTGATTTCCGCCAAGACCGTCCTGCCTGGGTCTCGTCCTGCAGAACCTTCGCTGCTGGTCCCTTCCAGCCCAGAGCCTTCACCACTGGTCCTGTCCAGTCCAGCCTAACCTGCTCTTTACGTCAGTCCTGCGAAGTCTGAACTGCTTCACTTCAGTCCTGCCGAGTTTGCGCTCCACGTCAGTCCTGTCGAGCTTGAGCTTCACATCAGCCCTGTCGAGCCTGCTCTTCACGTCAGCCCTATCGAGCCTACTCTTCACGTCAGTCCTGCCGATCCTGCACTTCACATCAGTTCTGCCGATCCAGAGACTGCTCACGTCACGTCTGACGATCCAGAGATTGGTCACATCACGTTTGCCAATCCAGAGACTGTTCATGTCACTTCCACCGAGCCAGTGTCTCCAGATGGCCGGTGCCGAGTCAGTGTCTATGGATAAGCTACGGCTGCGGCAGGGTTATGTTATGATTCACGTCGGTGTTCCGCTGTCTCGTCCAATGTCAGCTGTTTCTCGTTATGTCTATTAGTCTCCCCAGGTGTTTCTTATTAGCCACGCCCTCTTGTTTAGCTTGTTTGCCCATTTTTGAAACCCTGTGTTTTAGTTCAGTCCTTGTAAGTTCTTGTCGTTGTTACGTCAATGTAGGTTGTTTTGTTTCCGAGTCTTGTTCCCTTGCCTGAGTCTTTGTATAGTTTGAGTGTATTTAAATGAATGTGCTGCATTTGGATCCTGCTTCCTCCTTGCTTCAACCTCACCACGTAACATATTTTGTGATATGTTGTTCATCGATAAAGAATCCTTTTGTTTAGCCAAGCGGCACTTTTTTTATTCTTCCCGTCATCATTTCACATTTTTCTTTTCACATTTTTCTCGCATTGTTCTTTTCCCTGCCCTGTAAATATTTCTTTTTGTCCTGTTATTTCTCTCTCATCATCTTTTTTCTCATATCTCTCTGGGTCTGACCTCCAACACGTAGACTGTTATAAATGAGAGCTTAACTTTACTTTTGCTTATGTGTGCAGAACAAGGCTCAGTAAAGTCATTCAGCAAATGTCTGTTGTCTAGCCACATGAATGCTTCTCATAAATGCCAGTATTTAATAATGCTCATGTGCGTTAGTCTGGGGATTCAGAGATGAGGCTCACGAGCTGTCCTTCGAGAAATGTTTACAAGGCAGTGTTGCTGTATTCATTTATGATGCTTGGACGCTATTAATCTGTTTTGACACAATGACAGGGTAAAGCAATAAAACAATCAAAATACAAAAAAAAAACATTATCCAGGCAGGAAATTGTTTATGCTATGAAATAGAAAGCTTCAACGACTCTACATGTGAAAGACATTGTTTTAATTTTGTTTAAGATGCATGCAATGTCATGTGACTTTCTTACTTTATATACTGTATTAAGACTTTCTTACTTTTTAAACAGTTATTTATATATTTTACTGTAGTGTGTCAGTAGGAAATATCAGATTACATTTCCAAACATTCCTGCCATTAATTGTAATAATTCAGTGAGAGTTTTGTATGCACAAGGAGTTTGACAACAGCTGGTCTTGGAGACCTTGCCACAGTTATTTTGTATTTAGTCTGTCTCAGTTTCTTGTAATCACAAACAGCAGAATAAATAAGCAGCAGAATGTTTCCTACATTGATCATAAAATAAATGTTTCTTGAGTGATTTTTCTTAAATATTTTTAATGATTTATTAAGGACCATGGACAGGACACTTTCTACAAAGGTAATTTTGGGGGACTGAAATTACAGAAATTATTTATGTATTTATTTTTTATTATGGAAATTAGATTCTTGAATATAATCCAAATCAATCAAGCATTCAGTTGTTTTTGCTCAGATGTTTTGACCAAGCTGCATTAAAGGGATAGTTCACTTTGAAATTAATTTTGATATGTTTTAGCTTACCTCAAGGGCATCCAAGATGTAGGTGTCTTTGTTTCCACAGTATTTTCAATTTTGACATTTTTCAGTCAAACCGTTGTTCTCTATCAGTCATACACTGGAGGCTAAGGGCATACACCAAAAAGCATGCACAGAGAAGTCAAAATTAAACATGATTTAATGACTCATAAATGTAAGTACACATTGATGGCCTAAGACACGAAACGAGCGGTTTTTGTGAGAAAACGAACAGTATTTATATCATTTTTACCTTGTGTACTCACAGTGAGGTCCAAGTGATCTGAATCAATTGTGCAATGTCCAACTGAACCAAACTGAATCAGTTCAATGTTACGCCGGAAGTGATCGCTTGCGTGTGACGTCACTCAATATTTACACTGAGATTTCGGAAGTTTTACCTTTCACTAAACATATTTAGATATACCGAAATCGTCTTCCATTGCAGTTTCCCGTACATCTAAATATGTTTGGTGAAAGGTAAAACTTCCGAAATCTCTGTATAAACAAAGAGTGACGTAGCAAGTAGGCGATCACTTCTGGCGCATGCGCAGACCGAAGCGCCCGTGCAGTCAGATCATTTTGTCATGGCTATGATTACAAGAGGTAAAAACGATATAAATACTGTTTGTTTTCTCACACAAACTGCTCGTTTCGTGTCTTAGGCCATCAATGTGTACTTACATTTACGAGTCATTAAATCATGTTTAATTTTGACTTCTCTGTGCATGCTTTTTGGTGGACCCCCTTAGCCTCCAGTGTATGACTGATAGACAACAACGGTTTGACTGAAAAATGTAAAAATTGAAAATACTGTGGAAACAAAGACACCTACATCTTGGATGCCCTTGAGGTAAGCTAAAACATATCAAAAATTAATTTCAAAGTGAACTATCCCTTTAACTTCAGTTCCACTTAAAATTGTTTTAAAACAGGCTCTGTTTCAAGAGATCAAAAGTTAAAATATATTGTGAACTTTTTCTTCTAAATATTTATATATAAACAATATGAATGTAAGCCAGAGGAGAACTGGCCCCCGACTGAGCCTGGGTTCTCCCAAGGTTTTTTCTCCATCCAATCTGATGGAGTTTTGGTTTCTTGCCACTGTCGCCTTGCTTTTGGCTTGCTTTTGGCTTGCTCAGTTGGGGTTATTTAGTGTTTAGCAATGTTGTTGATCTGTGTTGTACTACTTTCATGTTATCACTGTGAAGCTGCTTTGATACAATCTGTATTGTGAAAAGCACTATATAAATAAATGTGACTTGACTTGACTTGACTTAAAGTGTAGGAACTCAGGAGTGAAGACCAGGAGACTTGGTTGTATCTTTTAAGCAGAGGTCTTTATTTAGAAACACAAGCTGTTGCAGCTGCAGTCCTCGTTCGTCAAGTTTGTTTCATCCAAAACTCTTAACCAATTCTGACTAAGGCAGTATACTTTGTATTTGATATACCTTTCAAGGGGGAGGGTTACATAGAGGTGGAGACACTCTGAAACAAAGCATGTAAATGAGGTATACAGGTTTTGTAACCTGCTCAGCATGAGACACAAGAACAGGATGGGGCAGGACTTCTAGTACTGAGACAAGAACTCCAAGACAAATGGTGACAGAGAGATCAGGACAGTCAGGAATATCCCGCTGGGAACCCCTACCATTTGCAGAGATTTCTAGTGCTGCCGCGATTAGTTGAATTAGTCGACGTTATCGACCATGAAAATTTGTCAACGCCAATTTTTTTTAGTCAACGTGTGTTTTAAAATTGACTGCCTATTTATTTTTGGTCTCCTGTCTCTAACGGCTCACTGTAATTCACCTCTACACACAAGTTTGTGCGTTGTGCGCACCCTGCTGGTTAATCTGCTATCCTTTTCCTTCCAACCTCCCCCGTCTTCAGTGCTTTGATATGAAAAATTGAAATGAAGAGTTTCCAGACCTAACATCTTGATGTAGGTCTGGCATGCCAGGTTAATGCCTTACATGTGTTTTATTTAACTAAATACATCATAATCAGCTAAAACGTGCACCCGAGTCCCTGTTTATTTTACATTCACCCGAACCGCAGCACGGGCCCGCTATGCACGCAAATGTAAACGCGAGCTTCAGCTGCGTGCCTGCCTGCTTTAAGCGTGATTCATTATAAGACAGAGCTAAGTGTAGTAGGCTAGTCCAGACTCTTTCAATTCAATTCCAATTTATTTGTATAGTGCTTTTCACAATACATATTGTTTCATAGCAGCTTTACAGAAAATGCACTTTACAATTTAGAGTGATGTTATCAGTTATGCATTTCAGAAACGTATATAAAAAATGTGTACAGTAAGCTAATAATGTATTCATTTAAGGCAGAAAAAAGAGCTAATTTAAGTAATGAATACATGCATATTTAGGACATTATTTGGACTCTGACTAATATGGTATAGCCTAATGGAAATGCAGATACTTATTGCCTAGATTGTTAATACATAATGTTTTTCAACAGGTCACATTTTATATGTTGGCCCTTCAGTTGAGTTTAAAATAAAATGGACACAACGAAATGACAAACAATGGTTTTTTGTATATATATTAGTCGTTTAAATTAGTCGACTAATCGAAAAATTTGTCGAAAGATTAGTCGTTATAAAATTAGTCGTTAGTGGCAGCACTAGAGATTTCCTGATCTCATCATTTATGCTCAATATAAAATAATATTGTATTGGAATCTAAATCTAAATATCTAAATATTTAAATAAATGTGTGATCCTACAAATAGAAAGAAACAGGAGGTGAAAACTGTTTCAGTGAACATAGCAGGGCATCTTTTAACCTGTTTTGTCCCAACATGGCCTCTGGTAAAACATCATACTAAAAAAATCATTGGAGCATCTAGTTAAAGTTTAAAAAACGAATAACTGGTCACAATCAACATTAGTCGACTAATATTTTGCTTGATGTTTGTGTTTGGTACAGACAGCAACTTCATCCTGGCCAATGCACAAGTGTCCAAAGGCTTCCCGATTGTGTACTGCTCGGATGGATTCTGTGAGCTCACTGGATTTGCCCGAACCGAGGTCATGCAGCAGAGCTGCGCATGCAAATTTCTGTATGGGCCGGAGACCAACGAGAACATTATTCTTCACGTGGACTCTGCGCTCGAGGAACGCAGCGAGCTCAAGGAGGAGATCATGTTCTACAAAAAGACTGGTGAGAAAGAAAAACTTTCGATGATGCATTTAGCTGTTGGTGATTTAGCAATATTTGCAGTATATCTTCATTACTGTAAAACTTAGAAGCACTTCTACTGTGAAAGTAGACCAGTAATAATACATGGATGGTTAAACTGAACCATCACTAGTAATGGCCAGCCCGTTCTCATCCTTTAACGTCATATAGAACGCTATATGCAAAAACGGCGCTATACTACGCACATGGCACCCTTTATCGTTAATATAACACGCGAACCCAAGACGTTATAAATCCTTTAGCGTGAATATGACACGTACACCCTACCCCACACCTAAACTTAGCCCTCACAGCGCGTGTTATATTAACGATAACGGGTGCCATGTGCGTAGTATAGCGCCGTTTTGTCACATAGCGTTCTATATGACATTAAAGGATGAGAATGCGTTGTAATGGCACATGGAGGTATTACAGCACACCTTTAAAAAGTGAAATCTCTAGCCATTGTTAGAAGCAGATGGTTTTATTAAAGTTGGTTGGCCAAAAGCACCAGAGACTCTAAAGTCGGATTACAAAATAAAGTCCAGCAGGTGTGCAAGTATATTTGTGGAATTTACGATGACATTGAGAAGAATATACTTCTACACAATGCTGTCAACTTTACAAATCCAAATTCTGGGGATTAATTTTTCTTGATATGGCATATCTCACTCCCTTCCACACATTATTCTTCCATTCAAGGGGCACTAATGGGAAATTTAGAGGAGAATGGATGTATTTCTCCCTTCGCTGGGTTATTTACTAAAAAATACCACCATAGGTACTGTGTTTTTGAGCAGAAACTGTGCTCATCATATTTCATGTATATGGTAGTCATTTGGTACCATGGTATACATCAAAGTACCATAGTATCTTCTGCCCCATGACACCACCATGGTACAGTTCTGTAAGTGTAAAAAACAGTTTTTAATAGTAATAATAATATTTTTAAATTATATTTATATAATAAATAAATCACTTTAAATATACAAAACAATGTATATTTATATTATGTTTTATTCCTCCTGCTACATATTATATTGTATTGTATCGTATCGTATCATATATCATATGATTTTAGATCTTAGATCTTTGAATGCTGCTGCCGGGTTTTAACCTCGCTGTACCTTTTTCCTCGTGCTCATTCTCCTCTCCCGCTTTGTTCTGTATTGAATGGAACATCTCCAGCGCACTTGTTCTAGAGAGCGTTATTATTTCATCCCCTTTTCTTCTCCATAATAGTGAGGCTTTTTCGTGAGGAAATGAGACATTTGACAAAGACTTCTCCAGCTGTGAGCAATCAGACGGAATTCCCCTAGAGGCTTCCAGTAACAGCTACTGGTGAAGAGAGAAACACAAACACACACACACAGACACACACACACAACTAAGCATACATATATATATATATATATATGCACACCCACACCGCTCAATACAGACAGACAAACAACAAGCATTAACACACCTACATGGGAATTGGGTACCATAATGGTGTTGCTCTTTTTGGATGTGCTGATTTTTTTTTTTTTTTGTTTCAGGTTTTTTAACACTTAAAATAGACTGAAAGTAATGCTTTGCCAAGTAAGCTAAAAATGTGCTTCCTGTGGTTACATTTAAATTAACTAGTTTTATTCAATTCGGAAAAACTATTTAAAGTCACTGTGAATTGCAACTTATTTTACTTCTATAATCTGACCTATTCCCTGGACCAAGCAAGTTTTGATTTTGATTATGAAGACAAATTGTTTTTCTATAATGTGCACTGAACCCGTTCAAAATAACTCTAGGAATGCCATCCTCATCCTCCTCATTTATATAGTGCTTTTAACAATATTGATTAATTCAAAGCAGCTTTACAGAGATAAACTTTACATCATTTAAGGTAACAGATTGGTTTGGTTTCATAGCGGTTCTTGAATAATGGTATTTCCCAGCCAAAGTTAGTTTTGATTGATTCACTTCCAGTGAAATCATCATTTGTTATTAAAATTAGGGGCCGCTAAGTTTGACATCGTTCTCTCTAACAGACTTTAAATGCGAACCTGTGATAAACGCTGATGGCATTCACATGCGCATTAAGAATTTATTCTATAGTTATGTTCTTTTGAATATATGATATAGGGTTTGTAATTCCCTACAAACCATGCCTAAACAAACTACTTGTCTTGCCTATTTTATTTAATTTAATTTTATCACCTCTTGGTTGGTGCGTGAACCCTAATTTCCGCCACGCTTTATCTGTATAGTGAAATAGGGATCCTCCATAGGGACAGGCTAGTTGGCACTTGGTCATCGGGTCCAGGGCGAAGGTCCTTTGTCAGATCTGGAAACAGCCTGGATCCAACAGGCTGCGGGAAAACCTTGGGATAAAAAAAGACACAAAAATTAGCGTAGATGCCATTCTTCTTATGATGTAACGAGTACATCAGGATTTAAGGGAAGTGTTCCCAGTTCCGGCTGACCTAACCTATGCAGCCTAACATTGAATTATAGAAGTCGATAATGTATTATGTGTATGCTAGGTCAAAGAGATGTGTTTTTAGTCTAGCTTTGAACTGACAGAGTATGTCTGCTTCCCAGACAATGGTAAGAAGACTGTTCCAAAGTATTGGTGTTCTTGGTATTATCAACTGGCCAGAACTTTGAGATTGCAATTGACGTGAAGGACTGTAATGACTGTAATAAGAGATCGCTCCAATACTGCAGAGCTAAACCATTTAGTGCTTTGTAAGTAATCAGCAATGTTTTGAAATGTATACAATGTTTAATAGGCAGCCAATGCAGTGTTGATAGAACCGGGCTAATGGTCATACTTTATGGTTCTGGTAAGAACTCGAAGAACTTGTTTATTAAAGGGACACTTCACTCATTTGCAGTGCTTTGTATCTTAGTTTCAGTATAGTGAAGAGCAGCTGAGGCTGATGGAGGAATCGAAGGCGGCTGCCTGTCGTGGACGAGGAGCCCAGACTGGCTCGAGCTGGGTGGACTGCTGGTGCCTGTGCTCTCGCTGTGCGCTACAGACACAGATAGAGTCTGTCTGCTGCAGAGAATTTCAACAATGACAATTTCTCCTGAACGAAATCTCTGAATCAGACGTTTGTGTCCATGATGTAATGTAATGAACCATCCTAGTTTCGCCTGACTGAACATCACGGTATCATGCAGTAATTCACCATATAGAAAGAAATACAAACGAGGAGTAATTCACTAATGAGTTTGCCAACGTAACATTAACAGGGTTCAATGTTGTGGGAAGGAGGCGAGAATCGGCGAATATTTAAACATTTTAATAGTAAAATGAACAAATAC
Source organism: Pimephales promelas (assembly GCF_016745375.1). Next base: position 12,058,846 of record NW_024121211.1, on the reverse strand, counting down.
AAAACAAAAGTATAAGCCAGCTGCCCCTCATTGACGCCTGCTGTCCACAAACAACAGAAACAAAACACAACATAAAATCAGGCCTGTTCCTCTCTCGATCTGTACTGTCGTTGCTCCTTTTATGCTTCTTCTCCTCCATGAGAGATGCGGGACTGGTGCATCTCACTGGTGTCTTTCATTATCACTCACGCCACCGGCCTCACGCTGCTCTCACGCCCCTCGTCCTGCTCGCCACAGCCAGCTATAGGGGTGGGGGAAAAATCAATTCTTATTAGATGCATCGTGATGCGGATGTGGACGATTCTGAATCCATTCACAAATGTCAAAAATCTATTTTCAAAAAAAAAAAAAAAAAACTGACATATTTATAATAACGTAATATTGACGGAACGCAAAAGACGGAACTCTAAAGCGCGGAAGTGCAGCGCCCGGACCGTCTGTGGCATGCACATAACAGAGATCAGAGCGAAGGCGCGTGAGATCCAAATACCTTTGTTAAAAGCTGATGTGTGGAAATATTTTGGCTTCTCAAGTTGAAGGGGGAAAGGAGTTGGAGAGCCACACTAGTTGTAAGCTTTGTAGAATAAAACTAAAATATTTCGGAAACACGACAAATATGAGAAGCCATGTGATGCGTTTCTACCCAGAGGAGGAAAAAAACTCGGCTGTATCGGTCGTTGTTATATTATTAATTTACTACAAGTATGCTGCTAGTGCAGGCACACATTTCCTGTTGGTTCTTTGCGATGTTAATAAAATATATTGTACGTTAATTCTTTATGGGTCATTACTTTAAACTTTTAAAGCAAAATATTTATAGTCACAAACACACACACACAGACGCAAAAGATTCAGATAATCGATTTAGCATCGAATCGCAGCTCTCTGAATCGTAATCGAATCGTGAGGTGCCTAGAGATTCCCAGCCCTAGCCAGCTAAAGCCAAGTTCACACTACAGGATTTTAAGCCTGATTTATGCCCGATTTGCAAATCGTTGAGCTCGCCGACAGGTCAGGGTGTTATCGCGTGCAAATCGCGGGGGATTAGCGGACGATGAATGCTTGCCAGTTTGTTAGTATGAAAGAGCCAACAACGCAGCGAAAACGCTCGCAGATGCCTCGCCGAGCCCAGAAAAATATCTAGCCTGCTATATCCAGAGCCGTCGCACGACTCAATCTTAGTGATGTCATAAGTACAGCCAATCATAGCAATGCATGGGTTGAGGACACCAGGTAAATCTTAGTTTTTATATTTTTTTGCATTTTTTTCTCAGAGCAGATCGTTGCGCAAACAGTGTTTGTGTCTGACGTCCATATTCACGTGTTGTGTTCTCTTCTTCGCTGGGTATAGGCGCACGTGCTGTTTCGCGTCATTTCTGATTCGTTTTATTGCTGGTTTTTCATAACAAAACGTGGTTTGTAGACAAGATAGAATCGTTGGGTGACGAGTTGTTGTCAACTCGTTATTTATTTGATTATTTTCATGATTTAGACCGTACCATAGTACTGAAACAGCTCTCATTAGAGTCAAAAATGTTTTGCTCTTATCATCCGATTGTGGTTGTATCTCTATGTAGTGCATTGTCAACTCGTATAGTGAGTTACAGACGAACAGACGGTTTTACCTCATCAGCTGGAACGTCATTAAAAATAAAGTTTTGTATTCCTATTGGAATCCAGAGGAAGCTTATGCAGCGACTGTCTACTTCCACAAACAGGCACTGCACAATATTTTGTATTCCTCGGTAGCTCGATTCGGTTTGTCATCACTAGGTAAGCCTATGTTATTTAGCTATGTGTGTAATGCGCGAATCGGTGGGCGGGGCTAAACCGGCCGTGTTGAAGTAGGAGTTGATCTTCTTCTGCGGGGGTGGTGTTTTATCCTCTTTGACGTCATAGTTCCCCACTTTTAAAAACGAGTCATTTGCTGAGGCTGGTGTCAATAAAAGCTTTTATTGGACTAACAAGGCCGTTTTCAGTTCTGAAACTTACAGGATATTCTTATAATATGATGACCTCTTAAGATGTCAAAAGCTCAAGGAAAATTTGATTTCTCAGTTCATCACCCCTTTAACATTCTAATAACATTCTTATAACCAAGCGGATTAATGTTGAAATGGGTAAAATGCTCCTTTAAGCATGAAAGGCACCCACCCAGTAGAGAGCATTACAATAATCTAGCCTTGAGGTCATGAACACATAAACAAATTTTTCCGCATTTGTCAAAGAGAGCATATAGCGTAATTTAGATATTTTTAAGATGTAAAAATGTGGTTTTACAGATACTAGACGTGTGACTTTCAAATGAAAGATTGGTATCAAAGAGCACACCCAGGTTCCTAACTGATGACGAAGACTTAACAGAGCAGCCATCAAGTGTTAGACAGTATTCGTTATTACATGAGGAAGTTTTTTGTCCAATAGTTAGAATCTCTGTTTTTAGTGTTGAGTTTAGTAGTAGGAAATTACTTGTCATCAATTTTTTATATCAGCTATCCATTCCGTTATTTTGTGAATTGGTAAGTTTCGTTAGGTTTTGAAGAAATATACAGCTGAGTATCATTAACAAAACAGTGAAAGCTAATTCCGTGTTTCTTAATGATATCGTGTGGCGAAGCTGAAATGACAAATTGAACTATTGTCATCTCCGCCCAATTCTGTTGACAAATAAAAGAAAAAGGAAATTAGGTAAGCATATAAAAGCAGTTTAAAATAAAGGCGAGGGTGTGGGGAAGTGTGTTGACAGTGGGTGATGTCGAGGTGAGAACTGGAAAGCCTCAATACAAACTGAAAGCCAGCTTAAAGCACCCAAATTAAAGAACTGTTAATAGTTTGATGGAGGAATAGAAACCAAGAAGGAAGGTTTTTTTTTTTTTTCACTTACCTGTGTGGCGGTGACCTAGCTGTTACCTGGTAGTACGCTGTGCCATTGCTGGAGCGGATCCAGGAGAGTGTACAGCTCTCCCCAATGTTGTCTTCGATCACCTGGATCTTCCCTATCAAAGCTATCACTGTTTCCATTTACAACAAACAGAAGTTCACCATTGGTGAAGGTTGTGGTTTTGCTGGATACAAGGCTGGTCTTTCCACAAAAACACTCACACACCTATGCACACACGCCCTTTAACGCACTTCCTCTTAAAATAAGCAGTGAGTGACATTTCCGTTCTCCCTTGAAAATAATAATTAAAAATAAGAGTTTCTTCCCCCTCTAAAAAAAAATCTGAACTTGTTAGAAGTATGAACTTGTGAATCTGTTTTTACATTTTGTGAACTTTGTCAATTTATGTAGCATTGACTGTACTTAAAATATTGTTTTTATTGTTGAGTTTTTTTTGTTTGTTCGTTGAGAACCAAGAGGGAAAATTTTAAGTGGTTGTTTTTGTTAGTTTTTTTGTTTTTTCTTGTATGAACTGCACAGTATTTCTCAACCGAATCCTCTGTTCTTTGTAATTATTTTTTTTTAGTTGAGTTGATATACAAGTATGTAATTGGTGGTATTTGTGCTATCTTGGTTATTTTCCTTAAAGGACAACTTCGGCGCAAAATGAACCTTTGGTCTAATTACTCATTGGTACATAGTCAACCGTTCTCTGAGATTTGTTTTCATGATTATCAAATGTAAAGAGTTTTACCTCTAAAAACTGTTTAGCTTATAACGCATTACTCTAATATAATAGTTCATTACTCTATGTCCCATATAGCGTTATAACAGTTTTTAGAGATACAACTCTTTACGATCGATAATCATCAGGTCAGATCAGGTAGCAGTAGCACTTTTTACAGTTTGAATGCCCCCATAAACTTCACTTACATCATTAAGACTGTGTGTATGTATGCGTGTGTGTGTTTATGTATTTTGCCTCACTCAATTCTACTGCAGGTAGTGTGTTCTGGTGTCTGCTGGATATTGTGCCTATCAAGAATGAGAAAGGAGATGTTGTCCTCTTCCTCGCCTCTTTTAAAGACGTCACTGACACCAAAGCCAAATCTATACTTGAGGAGAAGAAAGGTTAGTACATGATGATGGAGTATGAGTATTTGCATGGATTTTTATTAAATAATTGTAACATTTATTATTTGCTTATTTAGTTTTTTTGTGTTTAAATGCCTTTATATGCATTTTAATTGATTTACACATGTCCCAGACATTGAATCTTAAAATATAAAAAAAGGTGTCATAAAAATATTTTTACAGTTACTATTAAATATTAATTATTATTCATAAAAAACAGGAAAACCTAAACAAAGAGAGAAATAAATATAAATAATTTCATTAATTATTATGGAAAGAAATACAGAAATTTTGCACAAATTATGACCCTGGTGTGATGTCAATTTCATCACAATCAACAATGTTTCACTAAACATTTTGTCAACGTTTTTGTAAAAAAAAATCCAATTATGAAAAAACATTGTGACTATTTCCATTAAAGAATGCTGTTAAATACAACCCACAATTTGAGTTGTGGTGAACTTTCAGAAATGACAGATTTCATGTGTGTGTGTGTGTGTGTGTACTGTATATGTTTGAACATTGCTACTAGACAAATGTGATGCTATCTGGGAAAACCCACCACATGGTGAAATTTGACATTACAGGTTTTGAGGCCTTATTAAAGCTGGGATCAAGCCCTTTCCAAATCTGTTTTTATTTCTTTTATCGTTTGTCTGTAACAAAAGTTTTGGTTATCTGAATTCGGCTGATTGCTATGATTTTCAGAAATGGAATTTTGAGTTTAATTAACTTTCACATCCTGCTAGCGGGATGACTGGTGCTCCCTTTTTTATTGCCCTTTTTCATATCACATATTTTAGTAATCATCATAGATTAGGTATCAAGTTTACAAATTCAAAATTCATCCTGTGAAAACCGTTTTGAAATTGGACGATTGAGAGGCGAGCAAGGTCTTTTAAACAAGCAGCTTCAAACTTTGTTGTTCTGTTGTGCTCCGCATCACACCACACGATAACACTGGATAAAAATAAATAAATAAAAACTTGCGTGCAGCCGTTGTAGTTCACCCAGGACTGGACTTTATTCTGTTATGTTGATAGGTGAACTGTCTTTGTAGTGTTAAGAGAAGGAGAGCTAAACGAGAGATATTGTTTTTTGCCCCTCCGGCAGAAACACAGTCTTTTCAGCTGGCCATTATAAATCGCTATTTTTCTGCACTAAACTAGTGAATTTTCCCAAGATATATTCAGAGATAATAAACAAGATGTTGTAGAATAATAATTTAATAAAAACCCAATTTTGACAATCTATCTATTTTCAATATATATTTAGACCTTACTGAAAACGTACCAGCGCGACATCCGACGGGTTTTCCCAGATCTCATCACAAATGTTTTAAGGATGTCCACAGGGTAAAACATATCTATAGTGTAAGAAAAACCTCACATGATGCTTTTTTGTGCTCGTCTTGTTAAGGTGAGGAATGGTGAAAAATATCAGTTTTTTGTGTGATTGAGAACCGCGATCAGATTTTGGCCTCAAGCAGCAAAGGAAACCATGTGGAGCAGGGAATCCCAGTGCAACTGTCTGTCCTCCTCCTTTTTTTCACATTTTCTCCCTTTGTTCCTTTCTCTCTCTGTGTTTCTCATGACCTGTTCTGCCAGTAAATTGGGTGTTCATTTATTAGGATCTATAATAAGTGTTATGCCGCTGGACTCCCTGCTGACTACAGTGTTTTATGGATTAGTTTATGTCGCCCCTCTCCCTCTCTGGCCCTGCAGGCTGAAGTGATCTCTATCCTTTTCTAATAACCAGCTTCCGAGCTTTCTCTCTCTCTTTCTCGACCCATGATTCTCTCTCTCTGTCTGTCTATCGCTCCATCCCTTCAGTCCTTCTCCTACTCCTACTTTGCTTTCCCTTGGTACCTTGTTCGGCAGGGTTGCAATGAGTGACATTTTTTCCCCTGTTGCCCTAGGCAATTGAGACTGGCAGCCTGGCTGTCTGCTTGTTTCCTCAGCTGGCTGATTTAAAAATGCTACACGCTACACATTCGTACACACATGCACAAATACATTCATGGTCAGTATCCAAAGACTTCACACATTTCATATGCTTTTGTCTCTGTCTCTACTGCTGTAACCATTGCACTACAATACTCCTGTTGGCACTTTTTGCTTGTTTCATTTTTATTTTTGCACAGTCGAAGCACGTATTTAAAAATAAATAAATAAATTAGCCACTTGGTAGCTGTCACGTAGTGGTTTTGTGTGTTTTCCTTATTAGTTATTGCCAGTCTATTATTTATCCCAGGTGTTTCTCATTTCTCACGCCCCCTTGTTATCTTGTCTAGCTCGTTTGTCCTTGATTATTTAAGCCCTGTGTTTCTGCCCTGTCTTGGTTGGTTATTGAATTTATGTGTGTTACGTTGGTGCTTTCACGTCTCTCGAGTCTTGCTTCTAGTGTCTTGTTTTAAGTTTGTTTAATAAAGCTACACTGCGTTTGGACCCAGCCTCAGCTCTGTTTCTCCGCACAGCGTCACAGTAGCCTAGTTTTTGGTTTTCAAACTTAGGGTTGAGTTGAATTTTATTTTATTTATAAAACATTTTTTGTATGGAAGCTTGTTTCCACCACAGAATAAACATAAAAAAAGGTGATTTCCATTACACGAGAGTAGATGTTAAAGGAGAACTCGGGTGCAAAATGAACCTTTGGTCTAGTAAGACATCGGTACCTAGTCAACCGTTCTCTGAGATTTGTTTTCATGATAATCGAATGTAAAGAGTTTTATCTCTAAAAACTGTTTAGAGTATAATGCTAGTACTGGGGGCATTTACTAAGTAAAAAAAAATCGCTAGTTGATACCACTAACAAGGCTCAAACTAGCCCCACACTAACACAGAAACATAATGAGGTTCCATACATGCAAAACGAAGCATTGGGAACTTTGTAAGTGTACAGACCATTTAATAAGAAGATACTTTTGAAAGACAGTTCACTTTGTGTAGTCTCGATAAGTCGATCCCCGAATGCCGCTCATACAGTTCAGAAGTTCGCTGAACTTCATACAGTTCAGATCACTCAGCACGTCGTTCGTGGCTTGACTTGTCGTGACTGTTTTCCAAAGATGGCTCCTGTCTGTATACACGAAGTGAACTGTCTGCATAAAATTATCTTCTTATTAAACGGTCTGTACACTTACAAAGTTCTCAATGCTTCGTTTTGTATGTATGGACCCTCATTATGTTTCTGTGTTAGTGTGGGGCTATTTTGAGCCTTGTTAGTGGTATAAACTAGCGATTTCTTTTTACTTAGTAAATGCCCCCAGTACTAGCATTATACGCTAAACAGTTTTTAGAGATAAAACTCTTTACTTTTGATTATCATGAAAACAAATTTCAGAGAACAGTTGACTAGGTACCGATGTTTTATTAGACCAAAGGATCCTTTAAAACTTTATGCTGATTTGCACTCGGCTTTTCTAAGATAAACACCAACTAAGATGTAGCTTTACAGTGACTTATGCGTCTCCATCCATTTACGCTTTCTTTTATATGGTGATGTGAATATCCTTCTGTCTGGTGTTAATGGCTGAAGTATATTTCCCGGTGCGTCAGCACACACAACGGCTGCGATGCTGGACCGCAGTGCGATCTCCCCAGCGGATCAGGTTGACAACCTTCTGGATTGAGCTGAGTATGGTACATCTCTGGGGTCTTTAATTGGGCACCTTCCATCCTCAGTGTTTCATTGACTAGCCCACAACACCCCCCCTCTGTCCCCCACTCAACTCAGCCCAACTCACTTACCTGTACATCAGCTGTTCTTTCCCTTCTATTGTGCTTAAAATACCTCCGGTTGCTGAGGTTGCTCCTTCCTTGTAGTTTAGTGGCATAAACCCTTGATGTGACCTAACCACAATCTCTACCGCCACAATCCCACCGCAATCCGACCATACTGGATGCGCCAACCCATTTGATTAAAGCTGTCGAAGCCCTACTGTTGTCGTTAAAGCAGGTTTAGTGGCAACGTTTCCATATGGCATTCTACCTACCGGAAAACACAATAATATCTGTCCAACACAAATCCTCATTCACGCAAAATATAATACACGGGATTGTAATAACTATGATAACTATGCAAACTATAAAAAATGAAACCATAGTGTGGTAGTGCCACAAATCCTCAACAACCCACTTCCACTGGATAAACCCGGACTCTCCATCCTTGCTGTTCTGCTTCAGTGACTATATGAGCATACCGCAGTTTCTTCCTCTCATACGCCTTATCTACAGCATCCTCCCAAGGCACTGTTAACTCTATCAGGTGAACAAGTCATGCTGATCCAGACCACAAGACAATATCTGGCCGAAGGTTAATGGTGGCAATCTCAGGTGGAAAAATAAGCCATTGATCAAGATCAGCCTGCATCTTCCAGTTCCTAGCAGCTTCCAGTTGTCCTTGGCACCTTCTTCTTGGTGGTTTCCCTCTTGGGCAGAGGCTATTGTCTTCTGTGTGTAATGTTTTGCTAGAACAGGTGGCAACTTATTAGTCATGTTGCGCTTGTCTTCCAATGCTAAAGCCAAACATCACAGTACCTGGTCATGGCACCAGGTAAACCGACCTTGGCTAAGAGCCACTTTACATCCTGTTATAATGTGCCAGGTGATGAACACAAAGGACATGAGGGATCCTCTCCCACCCAGAGGTTTAGGTTCTGTGGTGATGGGAGAACATCATACTGTATCTTGACCTGATAAGGAAACCGATCCTACTCTGTTCCATTAACAATAGGTCTTGCCAGCCCATTTTGTGTTGTTCCACACTCTCCCATCTCATCCATTCTCCCTGCTTGGCCTGGGAAATGGCCTTTATACACCCCATCCTCTCCTCCTGCTTTTGCACCTCATTGAGCTGGGGCTGCCTTGTACCATTTAGGAGGAACTAAAGTGAGCCCAAAACCCCCTTTTCCATGCTGTACCTTTCCCACGATATCACCAATTTGAAGGGCAGCCTCTGCATCTCTCACAGCTTTCTTTGCTAACCACTTTCTTCCAGTTTTTAACACAAGTGCTGCCTCCCTTACACATTTGTTGCGTGACTCTACTAATGACATTTCCAGTCTGACCTCTGACACTTAAACTCCTCGGCAATATTACGTCCCACTCTGCTGAGGCAGCTTGGATATTCCAACCATTTCCTGATGTATGAACTTTTTAAAGCTTCCAGCTTCTCTACTTTTGTCAAAGAAACCTCGTACACAGTCAGTGACCACAGCAACCTCGGCAGTAGACCAATAAAGCAAAACACAGAATAAAACAAAAGATAATTGCGACTTCTTATCTCACAATTGCAAGTTTATATCTCACAATTCTGTTTATATTTATTACTGTTATATAAAGTCAGAATTGCGTGATATAAAGTCGCAATTGCGAGTAATAAAGTTCTTTGAGTAAAACAAACTGCGATTCTAAAAACGCTTAAAAAAATCTAAAAACGCAATTGTGAGATAAAAAGTCGCAATTACGTTTTATTTTTATTCTGTGGCGGAAACAAGCTACCATAGGTTTGGCTTTACAAAACAGTCTAGACAAAGTGTTTCAGTTGAAAATGCATCACCACAGAAGAGGAAACTGCATTTGTCAGACCATTTCAGGTAAACTTTCAGCTGTTCCCTTGACAGACTGTTTTAGTTCAAGACCTCAGACTAAATTAAATGAACCTACTGCAGTATTTAGCAGTCACTAGATCAATTGAAACAGATGTTTTCAATATGGGAATGAAAACATTCTGATAGCAGATCCCCAACTAGTGGAAACCACTGGTGTAAAGCAGGTCACCAGCATAAAGGAAGTTATTCTTGTTTCAGACCAGCTTTCAGCTTTTGTGTAACAGCAGCATAGAGGGCAATAGAAGGAAAACGGGACACTTTGAGTAAACCTGCACTCAATGAAAGCAGCAAGCACTATTTGCATGAAAGTATTGATAGAAAATCTCTGCTTTTCTTCACAAAGCTACAAAAAACATTCACAGAATGATGAGCAACATTTTCTTTCGCCAATATTTGCTGGTATATAACATTTTTTCTGCAAGAATTCAAATTGTTAGGGGATGATGATGATTTAGATTAGAGGAACATTGCCCCATTTTTCAGAGTCTTACTTTATTTCAAGTATTGTTATAATACAAGCTCAAGTCAATGTAATGCTACAAAGGTTGAGTTGTTCATGTAGTAATATTTTTTAATAATTAAAAAGAAAAAAAAAACATTATAACAACCTCAGTACCACAGGAATTTTTCTATAATGATGCATTGTATTCTTTGTTTTTATGTATTAATGGAATTTATCTTGTGCAGTATGTTTTTATTTCTTGATGGATTGTATCCCCATTGCCCTTGACTTTCATAACAACAGTCCAACCTTTTCTCAGAGTGCCGCCGCGAGCAGGTCAAGGGAAGTTCTCCGTTTGGCTCCACTCGGCTGCGATCTAGCACAGTTCTGTACCACATTTCAGGACACCTGCACAACCGTCAGAAAAAGAGTAAAATCAAACTTAACAAGGTGAGACCATTAAAATACTGATGATGTAGAAAAATACAGGAACGAAAAGATAAAACAGAACCAGTTTCTCTACCATAATTGTTCTCTCTCTTTCTAGAACGTGTTTGGTGATCCACCGGCTCTCCCTGAATATAAGGTCGCTGATGCCAAGAAGTCCAAGTTCATTCTTCTCCACTTCAGCACCTTCAAAGCTGGCTGGGATTGGCTAATACTACTGGCTACATTCTATGTCGCCGTGACGGTGCCGTACAACGTTTGTTTTATTGGTGATCAAGACTTGACACGTAGCACCACCGTCACTGACATTGCAGTCGAGATTCTCTTCATCATTGGTAAGAGAATCCAATTTAGATTTTTTGACATAATATATTTAGTCAATTACATGGTATGTTTTTCATTGCTAGCATGATTATGATTTATGAGATTGTCTTTGCTCAATCCCATCTATATCTTTACACATGATTATAATTGTGTCATTAAATCAGGCTCTTTGACATCTTCCATTAACCCTCTGTGGTACAGCTTTGCTACAGGGCAGCATATCCTTCAGTATCCTGCTATTCAGAAAGAAATTAATTGGAATTAAAAGGACTGTTTTTACAGAAACAAAAAATTAGTTTTTTTTAAAGATATCTGCCATTTGAGTTTCTTTCCATGATTGATGGAGAAATAACATGCATGTTTCCTTAAATCAAGCTATTTGTGAACAACATAATATGTAAAGGATGTTGGTTCCATATGGTTTAAAAGTTAAACACATGCATTATGTTATTGATTTGAGTTTAAATTAATAATATTATAAGCCTACATGCATTTTTTTGTCTTGTACAATTAACAGTTTCCTGAAATTTATTTTGGCAGTGTGACTCAGATAAGGCCACTATTTAAAACGCTTTGTGTTTAGATTTGTTGATAGCACATGAATTTTTCATTTCTCCACTTGATATATAGCTGTCAGAAAAGCATTTTTGCTGTTATAAATGCTTCAGTTGACACACTGTCGTTCATTGATATTATGCTGATGGTGTATTTTTTGAAGACGCTGACTCTGTCTGTCGCTTTAGACATCGTGTTCAGTTTCCGCACCACGTACGTGAGTAAGTCGGGCCAGGTGATCTTCGATGCGCGGCAGATCTGCATCCATTACATGACTACCTGGTTTATCATCGACCTGGTTGCTGCTCTACCCTTTGATCTCCTTTACGCCTTTAAAGTCAGCGTGGTGAGTAATGCATATATTACAAAATTTATAATGAATCTATCGAGGGAAAAATCTGTGGGAAGATTTTTGCACAGTTTTCAAATGCATTTTGAATTTACAACTTTTACATGATTTTGAGAAAAAACAGGCACACAGACAATATGTGCCAGCATAAAACTCTTCAGAATTGTCACCTGCATGCTTTTAAAAAATATATATTATTAAAGGGGTGTTATAATGCCCTTTCACAAGATGTAAAATAAGTCTTTGATGTCCCCAGAGTGTCTATGTGAAGTTTTAGCCCAAATACCCCACAGATATTTTTATAAGGGGTGGTGATGGCACAGTGGATAAGACACATGCCTTTGGTGTGAGAGACCCGGGTGCGAATCCACCGTGAGACACCAATGTGTCCCTGAGCAAGACACTTAACCCCTAGTTGCTCCAGAGGCGTGCGACCTCTGACATATAGCAATTGTAAATCGCTTTGGATAAAAGCGTCAGCTAAATGAATAAATGTAAATGTACATTTACATTTTAATGTACAAGCGTCAGCATGTTGAAATTGTTACTTTTTGAGGGTGAGCAAAAGTGCACCGTTTTTATGGAAGCACACGGGTAGCAATATTCAATTTGAAATGTAATATGCAAAATGACAATGCAATATGTAAAATGGCATTGCATTCTGTATTTAAATTTACATTTTACATTACCATTCTAGCAACGTTTGGTGCCAAAATGAAAATGAAATTACATAATTTACGTTTGCCATTTCATACACTAGTTTTAATATGCATACTGAAACGCTTTATACGTGGCAAAATTAAAATGAAAATGTATTACAGAAATGATTAGATATGTGTAACATGTTCAAGCAAAAACTGTGGCAAAATGATCATTCAAATGTTATTTTTCTTAATTAAATTGTCAAGAAACTTGCGATTGCATTTTCATGAAATGTCCTGCAATGAATGTAGCAAAACTCAATGGGCACATTGAAAATGCATTCCGAGCCGATCATGCCCCCTCCCACGCCCCCTCGTGTGTTAATAGCTTAGATTACTTCACACAGACATGTATTGAACATTTTGAAAACTTTTAGCCTTTTATGTTCAAACCGGAGTTTAAATCAATGATGGAGAGACTCAAGAAGAAGGTCACCAGTGAATGGTTAGTTGATGAATTTATGTAGCTTGTGTGGAGTTATCTTCTAGTCATTGATTTCTTCTGTCATGATAATATATAAATCACATAACCGGGAGCAGAGTTTATGTCAGTTTTAGGGTTTGTGATGTCACTAACCTGGGAGGAAGCTTGTGTAGTCCCTACCAGCCGTTTGTTGTAAAGCAATTTCTTTTAAAAGAACTTTGAGCGTTGTAACTTTGCAGATGTTGTTTATGCTCAAACAGCAAAATTATGCACTAACAAGTTAGAAAAGTGAATCATAATCAACCAACCCTTTAAATATTATGGCTAATTTGATAATGCTTTGAACCAGCTAGCACTATGTTGAGGGCATTTTTATATAAAGAAAACACTGTGATGAATTAAACTTATTAATATTTCCATAAATAAGCGCAATATATCCCAGCATTCTGGAGTTGTCACGGTGGTGGATGCAGCAGGAGAGTTGCTACAAGGTAGTTTAGGCAGGATCTAATTGCAGCAGACACTTTTATTAACTCTTCAAACTAAACAACAAACATGCAGGAGAACAGGAGAACGCAGGGGGTCATAAAATAGCTGTACACTGGAGCAACACTAGAGATAAGAACAGACAAAGAACATTTTCTAAATGAGGGCTACATGTACAGAGTAACTAAGAAAGAAACAAAAAGCACAGGTGAGGACTTATCGATCAACTAACGAGAAACCACGACAAAAAATGTAAAGCTGGAACATGGTTAAAAAAGGCACACAGAAAACAAGAAAATGCAAACATAAACCTTACAAGAGTAGGGGTGCACCGGATCGCAGTTGATCTGCGATCTGTACGGATCGGCACGAATGTGATTCGCATTTCTTTGCACTTGAACATTCACACACATCAAAATACCCATCTCTGCAAGTATTCTCTCAGTTATGTCTTAAGTGAATGTAAACAGTGGAGAAAGAAACTAGATGTCTGTCAGTATATTCGGTCCATGTATTTGGTCTTAAAGTGACAGCAGCCTAATATTCCTGCTACTATCTGTTAAGTAATATATAAGTATAATATATAAGTAATAGTAGTTACATTTGCCCCCACACCAACCCCCACATTTTTTTCCCAAAAAATTGTCTGATCTTTGGTCTTGGGCATTAAAATCCCAGGCTGAAAATGGGCTGACTTCTACCCAAGTGGCAACCTCCCCGTCTCTCTCTTGAAACCAGCACGGAAGTGAGTTAAACTGCAATTCATCGACTGGCCGCTTGAGGCTGACAGCAAAAGTGAGTCAAATCTCCCCATTGTTAAAATGCCCAACTTCACAGCAGAAAAAAAAAAACATGTTTACAGCCTGGTGGCAAATAGTTGTTTTGGTGTATATAGCTAATTTTGCCCTTCATGACGACTGTGACGGGGGTGAATTTTTTTACAACTCATCCGTTTAAATTATATTAAGCCTTAAAGTTCTGCATAATTAAGGGCATGGCCACTTGAGGCTGTCTGCTGTCTGTTAGCGTTGTCACCCTCAGCTGTGTTTGTGCTTTTTTCACGATTATTTTATACAATTTAATACACGTATTATACCTTCGCCCATGCTCACAGTTGGATTCCGTTGTTGTTGAGTATGGAGAGAACAACTAGCGCTGTATTTCCAGTTGTTTCCCTCACATGCACTAATGGATGTCTGATGATTTCAGTGCTTTTTGGAGTTTAGATTTAAAAACTAAATCATAATAGTCTGTAGATATAGAGACCACACTCGTTATGCAGTACTATTGCTCTCACGGAACAGATAGACCCACGCCCATTTTATTTTAATTGGGAGGTGACGAGAGGTGACGCGCTGCCAAGATGGCGACGGTCGACGACACCCACTTTAGGCTTCAAAAATGCTCTTCAGAAAGCTAAGGGTGAGAGTCACGGATACTACGTCCATATGTTTTTACAGTCTATGCTTCTAGCAAAATGCATTGCTGTGAAAACCTATTGTACCTACTAGGAAAAGCATTCCTGTAGCTCAAGGATTTACAAGCATGAACTGATAAAACGTATGCCTTGAATGCAATGTAAACTCGATTTAGATAAACGTGTCTGCCGAATATGTAAACGTATTAGAGTTTAGTACCATGGTGAAATCCATTTACTGTTGAAGTTCTTCCTCCATTTAAAAGCAAAAGATGCTAGATTCCATCTGGACTGTTTTTTTAGCCCCTCATGCACTGAATTGAGCTCAATGATATGTTTTGCTCTTCCTTAAGTGTAAAACAAAATATTGAACAGCGGTACTCTTTGTGACCCTGAGTGGGTGGACCATGAAGTCCTCTTGATGACATCATGGATGTAGATCTTTTAATGAGTGATCATGGGTTCAGGTACAAATAAAGATGTATTACAGGCTCTGAAATTGGTTAACACTGCCTCTGATGACTCCAATACAAAATCAAGGGTCACAGGCTCCTGGTTTTAATTCACAGAAAAAAAAAAACAGTCAGCTTTTCTGGCCAATCCAGACTGGCAGAATCGATCAGTGCCTCTTGGACACACACACACACACACACACACACACACACACACACTTAAAGTGATGACACATGCAGTAATGAAACCCTGCATCCCTCTGTACGGTGAAACACAACAAAAGAGTGCTTGAAATCCACTGAGGCTTATTAAGTGGAGAGTGAAATGCAGTGGACTCTACTTAAGTGCCACTGTAATATAGACCTTGTTGTCTCCGAGATGTTCCCTTAAATCTGCTCCAATTACAGATTGCACCTCTTTTCCACTAGTATCCCTTCACATCTGCCCCTCAGCTGCACTACACAGACACACACACACACACACACACACACACACAAATGCAACAAGCATGCACACAGACATGAACCCACAAAAAGACATCAGAAGTGTAGAATGATATTTCTTTCTTTTTTTTCCACTGACCTCTGTTTTCCTCTCGGATTTCCTTTTCTTATTTTATTTTATTTTATTTTTTATTTTAATTTGGTGTCCCTTTCCCTGTCTTGGCCAATCTCCATTCGTTTCCTCTACTTTTCCTCGTTTCTTTTCATTTCCTTTTTCCTATCCTGTCATTTTTTTTTCCACTCCACTCCACTCATATCCTCTTTTTTTCTTTTCCTATATCCTGGCCAATTTCTATGCTTTTCCTTTTTACTGCTTTCCTTTTCATTTTCCTATCCTGGCCAATTCTCATTGTGTTCCTTTTTCTTTCATCTCCTTTGTTCTTCATTCCTTTTCTATCCTGGCCATTTTCCATTCTGTTTCCTTTTCCTCTCCATGCCTCCTATTACCTTTTTCCTTTCCTGGCCCATTTCTATTCCCTTTCCTTCACTCTTTCCTTTTCCTTTTCCTTTTCATTTTCATTTACTCTTCTTTCCTATTCTTTTACATTTTTATTTTTCATCTTTTCCTCTGATTTCCTCTTTCTTTTCCTAGTCCTATCCTGGCCAATTCCCATTGTTTTCCATTTCCTTTCATCTCCTTTGTTCTTCATTCTTTTTCAATCCTGGCCATTTTCCTTTCCCTCTCCATGCCTCCTATTTCCTTTTCCTTTCCTGGCCCATATCTATTCCCTTTCCTTCACTCTTTCCTTTTCCTTTTCGTTTACACTTCTTTCCTATTCTTTTACATTTTTATCTTTCTTCTTTTCCTCTGATTTCCTCTTTCTTTTCCTAGTCATTTTCCATTTATTTCCTTTTCCTTTCCTTCTCTTTCCTATTCATTTTCATTTTCTTTTTCCTTTACCATTTCCTTTTCTTTTTCTAGTCAATTTCGTTTTATTTCCTTTATTTTTTTCTCTCTTTTCATCCTCTTTCCTTTTTCTTTTACTGTTCTTTCCTTTATTGTTTTCCTACCCTTTCCATTCCTTTCTTTTTGCTCTCTATCACTCCCATTTCTATCCCAATTACTTCCCTCTTAACCCACATACACATTGTTAGCAGTATGAGTGATTTAGTTATTAATTCACATAGATGCATTACCACATAAAGCTCAGTTTATGAACCCTTACCGTGCCCTTACCTCCATTTTCACCCTCCTTATCTAATTTTTAACCAACTGTTAAGTTCAGCCTTTTTTTTTTCTATAATGACATAAATGTTCATTGGTTTTTGCTTCTGAGACCATGATCTCTTGATGTTTATTAATATTTGATTGTCAAGTGAAAGATTGTAGCCATTACAACGTGGATTATTATTTAATGCTGCAGGGATGTGAAAGGGTTGTTTCTCATAGGGATTGTCTGATTTTAATAAGAGAAGCTGTGATGAATATTGCTGGCTAGTTACTGCCTGGAGCTCTGGACAAACTGATCTAATAGCGTGTACGTGTCTGTTACTGATCTGGTAGTGTGCATGTGTGAAAGTTTGTGATCAGGTTAATACAGAGTGTTATTTTTATGTAGTCATACTGAATATAGTTATAGAATATATATGGGCTATTTAATACTCTCTCACTTGCTCATTCACTTTAAATCTCCTTTAATACATAAAACATTGCACAAAAAATAAATGTACTAAAGCCATTACAGGCTTTTTTTTTACTAGGAGTGCTGTAGCCCCTGACTGAAAATTGTAGGAGCGCAAACAAAAAACTTTCAGCTTGCAATGCAATCATTCAAATTTCCCCCAAAATAACTGTGATACTGACAAATTATTAAATAATTAATAGACTTAACGTACATATATTACTATGTGCAGTTTTATTTTAAGTTCACATGGCTCCAGACTAACATTTGTGGGCAGCATCACCAGAGCCATTGAGTTCTACAAAAAAAGATCTGGTCGCACTGGGGCTGACAATACAGCACTAAGCTTAATTTAGGGTGTAGATGAAATGAACTTTAATTTTTATAATTCATAATGTCTTAATATTAATTAAAAATGCAAAACGAGTAGAAACATTTATATTAGGGAGTGAAAATAGCAAATAAGGATCCTACTGTTTACAATGGTAATTTATTAATGAATTTATTTTAAAATAAATGTTTAAATGAGAGTTTTCTTACATCTTAAATGTTTTTGTTTTAGGACAATCTTTGAAGGATGAACAAAAAATGTGTTGGTCATCACATTAAAAATAGCATTTACATATAATTTTGAAGTGATGGAAAAAGATGTGTAGTACTTGAAAGTGTTTGACTATTTCTGTCACAATACTATTTCTGTCACAATACCATAGTTATGGTTAGAGTTACCACATTAGCCTAAATCCATAAAATCCACGGTAAATGTTGCTGATTTGTGGACTGAAAGCCTAAGTGTTTCTAATTGGAATAAACCGATTCCGAATCGCAATGTTTCTCGCAGCGATTACGTTATTAATTCTGAGGCGAATTCAATGGATTTCTTCACTAGATCTCCAGAGTCTGGATCTTCTATTAACAGTGTCGCAAGCATAAATGAGTTGCGTATTTTCGCTCTACTTTCATTTTGTTTGCATTCACTGCTCGGCAACGTTGTGGTTGCGCCAGCGCGACCTAAATAAATATTTGGTCGCACGGGCAAGAAAAATGGTCGCAGTCTGGAGCCCTGCATTCTGCTGAATATATAGAATAGCATGTCTGCGGGGTCTAACAATAATTTTTAGCATAAATATTTTGGTAACAATTTATTTTTACTGTGTAAATTGTAAATCCCCCCCTCTTACACTTCCTCCTACAATGATGTAAAATGATGATCATCAAAATGATGATGATGAAGTGAAAAAGGTAAATAGTGGGTTTCTCTCTTCTCAGGGGAAAATGAGAGAGTGTTGCACGACCATTCAATAGTATGACTGGGTTTCTAATAATGGAAAGCTTAACGCAAATGGGTGGAGTGTCCCTTTTAAAGGTTGGATTTTCCTCACCTCATTTTTTTAATTAAGGCATAAAGATTTTTTTTTGTCAACTAGCATGGGTGTGTTCACTTATGCTCAGCACTGTAGATGACGTAAAATGAAATAGCCTTCTGTACCAGTCAAAAGTTTGTGGTCAAAATTTAAAAAGAAAATATTATTTAGAAAGGAACTTACAACTCGAAGAGTCCTGAAAATCTATCACAGTTTCCAGTCCACAAAAATATTAAGTAGCGCAAGAGTTTTCAAACATTGATAATAATAAGAAATATTTCAGAATTCTGAAGGATCAAGTGACACTGAAGACTGGAGTGATGGCTGCTGAAAATTCAGATTTTCCATCAGAGGAACAAATTACATTTTAAAATACTTAGTTATACTGTAATTGTATATCATAATAATACTGCTTTTACTATATTTTTGATCAAATAAATGCAGCCATAGTGAGCAGAAGTGACTTCTTTAAAAGCATTAAGTGGAAGGTTTATGTCATTTTTAACCTTAATGATAAATTTGTCTGTTTTCTGACAGTATGACAGTGACGGAGAGCACAGTCAGCGCTCCAGAGAACAGAAAGATAATGATTGTCATACTGAAAAACATATACTTCAGCAGCCTGTTTTGTTCTCAATGTTTTTGTATGTTTATATTCTTCAAATCCCACGACTGCAGTCTATTTCTTGTGATTTATTGTCTTGTTTATTAGTGGGCGCTATATTTCCATTCACCTGAGAACATGCAGTTCTGCATGACTGAGACGGAGTGAAAAGAGAAAAGCTGTTTTATACCACTATAATTGGCTTAAATGTCTCTCAGTCTAATGATGATCTCTTAAATATTTTAATCCAGCTGTCTCAGTGCTCTCATACCTGACTGCATGCTACAACATTATGCAAGATATCCGTGACCTCTAAACATCTAGGAAATGTTCCTGTTAAACTGTTTTATTGCATGTTTCCCCTCTGTATTTACTTTCTAAAAAGCACCATTGTCTGAACATGCTTTTTTACTGTGGTTATAATATAGTTGTACTATGCCATAGTACCACCACAGTACTTTTAAAGATTTATTGATGGAATCTAAGGACTTCTACCCCGTTGTCTTGTTTGATTAGGTTTTAATTCATTTTGGATGCACGGCACTATATAATTTAACAAGACAGGCACCTTCCCTTCTCAGCCCTCAAATGCACTTGCATGCAGAGCAAATCCTCGACAGTTAATGTGAGTTCCCCTTTCCCCTCTGCCAGGTGTCAGTGGTTCATCTGTTAAAGACCGTGCGCCTGCTGAGACTCCTGCGCCTGCTGCAGAAGATGGACCGTTACTCCCAGCACAGTACGGTGGTGCTGACCCTGCTCATGTCCATGTTTGCACTGCTGGCCCACTGGATGGCCTGCATCTGGTACATCATCGGCAAGAAGGAGGTGGAGAGCAACGCGGACACCTGGGATATAGGTGAGACTGGCATACAACATTTGAAATGGAAAACATGCTTCTAATCTACAGTACCAACATTTTTGCGAAACACCATAAATTACCTATACATCCGATTCACGGCAATAAAACACCAACAACTTTTATTCCTGTCCACACAAATAATGATTATAGGGGCAGATTAATAAAGACTTATTTTCCCCTTGTTCCATGCACAACACAATGATATGACCTCTAAAGGCTGGTTCACACTAGCCTGGCTGCGCCCTCCTACGCACTTCCGCTCAATTTCATTTTACTTCAGCACTGCGTCTGGGATCGCTCCATATCCTTAGGTTTCCAGAAATCAATTTTTTGTAGGACCAATCAGCGAATAGAGGGAGTGGCTGAGAACGATGACGTTGATGTAAGCGCGTCAGTTTCAGTTCAGTAATGGCAGCGGAGAAAGACGTGAGAAAAGCTATTCGGTCCGTTGTTGGAAAAGAAACTGCCGAATATACAGAATTTAAAGCCGGATTGTTATCGTCTCACCTCTTGTTGCACAACTGAAGACCAAGTGAAGGAGGCAGAAAGTTTGGAAGTTTGTGCTGGGCAGCTCGTGCACGATGACCGTGACATTTTGGACGGACGGTGTAGCCTGGTGTTCGCGGTGGTTGACTTCAACTATTGTTGAAGATCCGCTCAGGAGTCATGTCAGTCACTCATATTCCCAACTGTAAATTTACTGATTCTTGTGATGAATAGAACATTTTGAGCCCATTTGTGCACTCGTGCAGGAGGTTGGTGTGTCAGTTTTATATGTTGTAGGCCTAAATCATACAAATTGGTTGTGATTTTTTAAAAATAATTGTCATAAATAAAAATGTGAAAAACCATACTTTGAAGATATTTGATTTTCAGTTTTAGATGGCAATGGTTGATTTGTTTTACTAAAAAAAAATAAATGCCACATAAAAATGTACAAACACATACTTTGAAGACCATAATTAAGGTAATTAAGAAACAATAAGACGTAATATGAAAAATTGTTGTTTATTACACATCTGCAGATAGAGACAGACTGATCATTCACTGTAGCAGCTAACGTTACAGCATTTGCGGCAGATCAGAAAACGACCACAGCGGCGTATTTGTAATGATTAGACACAGCTTCCACCGTTGAATGAATATATCACTGTCCTTCATGTCAAATATACATTTCGAATTAATAATTGTTCCTAGATTAACAAAACCTGCGGCGCTCGTTGACTGAAATCCTATTGTAAACATAATCCTCTGATCATTCGCACTTGTTGTTTCCAGCCATTTCGGCGCGTGACATACGTCACTCACGACACCCCGTTAGCGATTGGCTATGGCAGATCGTGAGTGACTTTGGGCAGATCCAATAGATTTGAACTTTAATAGTGAACCCGCCTACAAGAAGGAAACGTTTCTCAATGGAGCGGTTCCAGACTCTATGTGGAAATGAAATGAACTAGAGTCTGGTTGAACCAGGCTAGGTTCACACGGGACGATTTTAAAATTGTCGGCCGATTTTCCAAACCTGAGAGACCCCACACACGGCGATAAAAAAATCACGGGTCTAACAGTTTTGGTCGTACAGTGTGTGGCAGCCACACGGCAAAATCAACACACAAACCGATTTGACTCCCGAGCATTCCCAGGTCAGACGGAAAATCTCTCGAAATCCCTCAAGATCAAACGTGACTTCAGAGTAAACAATCATGGCGGATGAAGAGGATGCAGTGGCGATAGTGTGTAGTTTGTTTTTAGTGAAAAAAAAAAAAAACGTTCTCAAAAGAAAAGGCGATGGGCAAAGAAGTGGAAACAACGCGAGCATGGACTCCATTTCCGACGTCCACCGGACTTTCTGGTGCGCCATACCGCCGGGCACCGGCTGTTTTGATTTTGTTTCCCGCCGGTGCTTCCTCTGCGCCTCGTCACCTCGCTTTCTGATTGGCTACACACCACAGTTCACAAGCTCATTCGTCCCCGGGGGACACCACACACAAGGAGAAATCGGGCCAAAAAAATACAACATGTTGGATATCCCCGATTTGGCAGACAAGAGCAGTCTTAACACACCACACACGATAATCGGAGCATCCTTAAGATTGTCAGAAGGGGGGAATCGGGGCTAAAATCGGCCTTATGTTCCTGCCGTGTGAACCAGGCTTAAACACTTTTACCATATTGCATGATTTGTAGTCTAGTACTTTTTGACATTTGCTTTTAGGGGTGGGCGATATGACCAAAATCTTATTTCACAGTATGGGAAATGTTTGTGTCACGATAACAAATATATCTCGATATGGCTATTTTTAATTTTATTTTTGTTATTAAAAATAATAACAAAGAAGTAAATTACATACTGTAGGACAAATACAATAGAGCAAAGAGACAAATTAAATAAACTTAAAGACCCGCTGTTGTGAATTTCAAGTTTCTAATGTTAAAATGATAAAATGACAAAGGCATTGTGTTGTTTTTAATACGCTTGAAGTCAAAACGTGCAAATTCATGTTTACACAATTGCTAAGAATTTTCTGCAGTGGAAAAAAGACAGCTTCAAATATTTTGAGAAATCGCAGGTGTTCCTTACAAACTACCACAAACTACCTTGTAAACAATCACGTTAACATACGGGCGGCTTTAGCATATCATCGTTACTGAATGATTATAATTCTTGTCTATTGCAGCTATGCTGCAGCAGACAAATACAGCTGTCGTACATGCAACTTTTAAATGTGTACTTTCCCTAGGGTGCCTTTGTACAACTGGCAAACAGGACTACAGATGAAAATTAGCCCTTGGCTAACTCTGGCATGTTACAGGTGTACTGTTGTTAATAAGCATTGTCCTGGTAAATAAATAAATAAATGAAAAAGGCTGCAAAGCATTTGCTGTCACAATGCTGTCTCAAGAGAAGACAGGTTCCGGTATATTTTTCTGTTCATATGAAAAACCAGGTACACTGAGCAATATAGCGATCGTGACTCTCCTGTTCGAACTCGTTTATCAAAATAAACAAATCTTTTTTCGTGTCATTTGGTTCATTCAACGAACGAAATGAACGAATTGAATCAGGAAAGATTTGTATATTTTGATGATCGAGTTCGAACAGGAGAATCACGAAAGCGCATCACGACCATTTGAGCTTATAAAACTTAAACTTTGTTATTTATTTATTAAATGAGCGATCGTTTCGCTTGATAAGACCCTTATTCGTCGTCTGGAATCGTTTAAAGCCCTTTGAACAGTCGGACCTTGAACTGTTTGGTTACAAGCAAAGTGCATTAGATGGAGAAAAATCTCAGAATGTTTTCATCAAAAACCTTAATTTCTTTTCCACTGAAGAAAGAAAGACATGGACATCTTGATGACATGGGGGCGAGTAAATTATCAGCAAAAGTTTTTTTAAAAGTGAGCTACTCCTTTAAGTCAGCAGTATGCATATCAGTGGGGCATCTGACTTCATTATGTGGGCAAAAAAAAAACACATTTAGCAAACTTTTGCTTTAAACATAAGAAAGATTTCAAAGAAGTTTTAAATGACATGAGGGTGAGTAAATGATGACAGACTTTTCATCTTGAGATAAACTATCCCTTTAAGTTTTTAATTATTGAACCGAAGCAATCATGCAACTGTGTGTTAATTGATTCAACGCAATCTGGCTCTCCAGTTTCATTTCAGTTTGTAATGGATTTGTTAAAGCTGCAATATGGACATAATATGAATCGATTTAATCTGATGCGTTCGTAGCAAGACAGAAAGAGAGCGATGAAGACATAAAATGAGAATGGAAAGCAGATTTATAGTTATAGAAAAAGCGCGATAAGCCTGACACTGTTAGGTGGTGTTATGGACCGTGATAGTGCATCAGGGACAGCAAGCAGCCAAGTGAGTGAAAGAGTGAGTGAACGGCAAACAAACCAGTCACCCAGACGTTGTGCCGCGCGTCTCTCTCCATCTTGACTGCAGGAGGGGCTGTAATTAGGCCCAGTGTCTTCTCTATGGTCCGTAATGACGGATCGATGTGAAAGTAGTAGCGTTCACGTTGATAGAAAGTTGCTGGTTCCCCTCGGCATCCGACCACTGACCCCCGGCCTGCTCTGATGGGCTGTTACTATAGCAACACTGGGCTGGAATCTCCTCTCTGGTACCCTGATTTAGATAGTGTGGTATGTGAGAAATGATGGGTCGCTCCTTATCAGTAAACACAAGGATTGTTTCAGAAAGAAGGCAAACTCTGTTTGATGAATTGACTTGAATTCAAAACAACTTCTGTTAGTGGAGAACTGTTTGGGGGTCGGAAGATGTTCCTTCTGCTTTTCATGTAACCAGTTCATGTACGTACGTCTGCCGCCACAAAAATGTACAAATGTGATAGATGTTAAAATGATGTATCAGATTGAAATACTTAGGTGTAGAATGAATGTTATCCATGGTGTTTACATTATGTGTTTCCAGACTTTTGACAGGTACTGTACAATGTACAACTGTACATGTGTTAATGCAGTTTTGTGGAAAATTAATAAGCCACTTAATAATTAGTGAGCTGCTTAACCAAGTCACTCTGAGACACTGAAAACACTTTTTTTAACTTTTCTTGAAGCGTATATACTGTACAGTTAAATCGCAACCTTCGCGATTTCTGTTTAATAGTATATTGTGTTGCTACTGTATTGTTGTATACTACTGTATGTGTGTGTGTTTGTCATTCACTGAAATGTTAATTTTTCGCTGCTGCCAAGTGACTTAGCACAACCCACCTCTGCGACCCACCATTTGAAAAGCCTGAGGTAAAGAATCTAAGTGCAGTAGTATAGTATTTTATTAACAAAGAACTCAAAATGAAACGCTCATAAAAACAGAACTGAACAACCAAGTTAAACACTATGGGAACTGAGCAGGAACGGAAAGAAACACTTAAATACAGAGATAAACCAATCAACAGAATGAGTCACAGGTTTAAACGATACTCAAACAATGTGTAACCAAGGAAATTAACTGTAAACACAAGAAGCTTAACTAAACTAGTAAAAACCCACCCAAACACACAAAGAACACAGATCACTCTTCACACAATGTTGAAAACATTTGTGCTGCCTAATGTGTTTCTGTAAATTTTAAAAGAACAGCATTTATTTGAAATAAAAATCTTTTGTAGCATTATAAATGTCCTAAGTTTCGTTTCTGATCTTTAACTTATCCATGCTTTATAAAAGTATTAATTCTTTCAACAACAAAAAAAAATCATACTGATCCTAAACACTTTAGAATGGTAGTGTATGTAAAACATTACAAAAATGTGATTAATAGTTAAGATATACGCCAAAACCTGGCATTGCTGCCAATTAAATTTGCAGAAAGGTTGTATTTAAAAAAAATTAAAATATATATATATATATATATATATATATATATATATGGTTCCGTCACAGAGGATCCAATTTTTTTTAATTTAAAAATTACTTTAATTTCAATCTTTTCCTTATACAAAGCTATCATATGTCTTAGAAAATACCACACAAATGTATGGACTACTTTAATAGTTCTGAAACAGGTATGCTATTCGTTGTATGCAAAACAAAATAGCTATTTTTTTTCCCAGTCACACGGGTAAATAATGACGGAAATAGACTTTTTTTTGAAAAACCATGTCCTTTAGATTATGTGTCATTGCAGTGTGAGCTACTTTTCCACCATATGAACACATATGAAACTGATACACAAACACATTTTAGTGTGAGTTTAATTAAATCAAACGCTTTCTTCTTTGTCTCGCTCTCTTGAGGTTGGCTTCATGAGCTCGGGAAGCGCTTGGAGTCTCCATACGAGGAGGACATGGGAGCGGTCAACAGAACGCTGAGCAGTGGACCGTCTTTGCGGAGCATCTACATTGCAGCGCTGTACTTCACCCTCAGCAGCCTGACCAGCGTGGGCTTCGGAAACGTCTCTGCCAACACAGACGCAGAGAAGATCTTCTCCATCTGCACCATGCTTATCGGAGGTGTGTGTGTGTCTTAGCAGAAAGGTTGAAGTTTAGGAGATATTTTTAAATATATTTGGAGGTAGAACAAAATTGGATTATCATTAGGATCCAAAAAGTGGAGGCTGTATGTCTGCTGCTTTTTTAGAAAATAAAAACCAGTTTGAATACATGTTTGTACAAGACAATAGAGAAAAAGGTTGTAGTTATTAAGTATTAAAGCGTATTTAAAATAAAGTGTATATTTACAAAGAGTAAATAAAAATGTGAATTAAAAACATACAATAGTACACAACATCAATGTCTACTTAACCGCAAGCGTTTACATACTGTATGTTCGTCTGTCATTAACTAAGAAGATATGAGGTCACGCCAGCTGTTCGCATTCAAAATTCATGGCTTTGTTTTGTGAAATGTCACCATTTGCCATCGGCAGTTCTGCTCCCTTCCCAAACACACAATAATAACCAATTACACACCCCAACATGTATGTACACATTCAGTCACATCTTAGAGAGACAAGAGCCTGTAAAATAAATAAATAAGTTGGTTTTTACAGAAACGGAAAGGATCCATGCTGATCACTTTGTCATCTACAGAACTCAATAACACTATCGCTGGTGTTGTATAACTTCAAAAACACCTGCAACTTTCTATTAAACTCTCACGTCCCTCGACCTCGTCCTGCTCGCCACAAATGTATTGGCATTAGCAAGTCTCAGTACTTGCTCTACAGCAGCAGCGTAGCATGTATTTTGTGTATTGTAACAAATGGCTGCAGAGGGTGGCAACGATCTGATGATTGTTGTTGTTACGGATACAACTACAATCAAATCCTTGTTTAATATCAGCCATAGAACATTAAATCCAAATGTTCACTTCGTAATTTGTATTTCAAATTGGCCACTCTTTGCGATAGAAATGCTACAGCCACTATAATTTCTTGAACAGGGATATGTGGACATTAAAACATGCAAACTCAGAGTGAGGGTTTAAAGCAGTTTGCAAATTTAGAAACATATTGGCGTAGGTTTATGAAATGGCGCACATTGTGTTCCCAGATGGTCGTTATAAGCAACCCAAACTCACAGCATATGTAGAGATGATGTTTAAGACCAGCTCGGTGCATGTTAATAAGCTCATGTGAAGCAGAACTGTGAATGGAGCCACTCTGAGACGCACATAACATGCACACATGTATATAAAGTATATATATATATATGTATATATATATATAAATGGTTACTCTAATTTAATCTAGGAATTTGGGACAGCCCTACATTCAAGTTTTGTGTACAATCATGCATATGTGTATCATTGTCTTTGGCAGCATTGATGCATGCTCTGGTCTTCGGTAACGTGACGGCCATAATCCAACGCATGTACTCGCGCTGGTCCTCTTACCACACGCGCACTAAAGACCTGAAGGACTTCATCCGTGTGCACCACCTTCCCCAGAGCCTCAAACAGCGAATGCTGGAGTACTTCCAGACCACCTGGTCTGTCAACAACGGCATCGACTCCAACGAGGTAAACCACACGCTTCAGAGAGTATTACACAGCACAACTGAATCATTTGACGATGCGGAATTCCTTGCAGCTGGACTGTGCAAGAGGAGCCAACATTACAAGAAAATAATGTGCTTCCCTACTGCACTCCAGTGTTTCATGCAGTGTAACACTGGTACAGAACATTCGACTTTTAAAGTGTCCTCTTCAGGGTTTTATTAACTCTTCACTTTCTATTTTTCTTATGAATAACTGTCTAAGTACTTAATAATATTCATAATATTAATTATGAATATTATCTAACAGATAATATCTATATTAATTATCTATATTAGTTTCAATAATATTAATATTCTATATTAAATAACAGAAATAAAAAAATTATAAATGATCTGATAGACCAAACAGTTAGACCAAACAATATTTTTTTTTACCAATATTCACACATTAATAAGTTATCTGTTTTTTCACATTAATGGCATCTTTGGTTTAATGTATTGTATGGATACATTTTTAAAATAACAGATATTCATTATCTAGATAGAAATGTGTCGCTTTACAGTTAGCCTAAAGTAAAAACGATGAAGATGACAATAATAATTTTTGTTGTTGTTGAATAGTATTATTCATGTTTTTATTAATATTAAACAGCTCTTCTTAAATATTATACACTTAAATATATAAATTTGTGTTGTTCATAATGATTTTTTTTTATTGTTGGAGTCTTTATATGTCAAGTCACTTCTTATCTGCTAATGAATAACAGAAACCTCCTATAAATAATTATGGGTGAGCCGATAGATATATTAGACCAATATAATACAGGTTTGATTGACGAGTATTAAAACCATATTTGGTTATCAGTTCTTAAATATTAGGTCACCAATAAATGCCATAATTTGATTATCATATTGTTTGGATAATTATTTAACTTATAAATAAAATTAATTACATTGTGAAAAATGTGCAGCCGGAAATAAAGATAATGATGGTACAAATAAATCTTTCTTATTTTTATTTTCATTATTAATATTATATAATATTTACACTCTATCAGTATTTCATAAAAAAAAAAAAATAATAACCAATCTCTAATTACCATTTTCACATACCATTGTATTTACATGGTACACCAACATGAAAGAAAACCATGGCATCATGTCCATACTATGGCGCTATAAGTGATGTACTACTAATGAAGGAACATACTAAAGCCAAGAGCGAAGAAACAGCTAAGGCAAGTAATTTAGATAGACGGTTGGACACTTGAGCCCGGGACTTTATTCCAGAGTCCAGAGAGAAAGTGGTAAAAATGAGATGAAATCTAAACACCTTGCTAAATCACAGATTTATGAATAATAGATGGTGAGACTGATGGCCGGAGAGCAGGAGACAAAGTGCGAGAGAAGAAGAGGGATGTGTGTGCTGCGAGTGAAGGGGAGAGTGACAGATGCCATTCAGTCAGGCTGAAGGATGGTTGCATATATGGATGGATGGGCAGAGCAGATGAAGGGTGGCAGAGGGCAGGAATGAGGCATGGCCTGAATACTTTCAGGGTGGGAACTTGTGAAGGCGGGGTGCTTAATGATTTTAATGGCAGTTTAATGAATGTAATGTGCTGTTATACAAGTTCACATAAAAAAAGACAATACAGTGGGGAGAATAAGTATTTGATACACTGCCAATTTTGCAGTTTTTCCCACTTACGTACAAAGCATGTAGAAGCCTGTAATTTTTGTCATAGGTACTCTTCAACTGTGAGTGACGGAATCTAAAACAAAAATCCAGAAAATCACATTGAATGATTTTTTTTTTTAAGTAATTCATTTGCATTTTATTGCATGACATAAGTATTTGATACATCAGAAAAGCAGACCTTAGTATTTGGTTCAGAACCCTTTGTTTGCAATTACAGAGATCATACGTTTCCTGTAGTTCTTGACCAGGTTTGCACACACTGCAGCAGGGATTTTGGCCCACTCCTCCATACAGACCTTCTCCAGACCCTTCAGGTTTCAGGGCTGAGCTCCCTTCCAAAGATTTTCTATTGGGTTCAGGTCTGGAGACTGAGTAGGCCACTCCAGGACCTTGAGATGCTTCTTACAGAGCCACTCCTTAGTTGCCCTGGCTGTGTGTTTTAGGTCGTTGTCATGTTGGAAGACCCAGTCACGACCCATCTTCAATGCTCTTACTGAGGGAAGGAGATTGTTGGCCAAGATCTCACGATACATGGCCCTATCCATCCTCCTCTCAATATGGTGCAGTCGTCCTGTCCTCTTTGCAGAAAAGCATCCCCAAAGAATGATGTTTTCCCCTCCATACTTCACGGTTGGGATGGTGTTCTTTGGGGTTGTACTTATCCTTCTTCCTCCAAACATAGCGGGTGGAGTTTAGACCAAAAGCTCTATTTTTGTCTTATCAGACCACATGACCTTCTCCCATTCCTCATCTGGATCATCCAGATGGTCATTGGCAATCTTCACATGAGCCTGGACATGCGCTGCTAGAGCAGGGGGACTTTGCGTGCACTTCAGGATTTTAATCCATGGGTTACTAATGGTTTTCTTTGAGACTCTGGTCCCAGCTCTCTTCAGGTCATTAACCAGGTCCCGTCTTGTAGTTCTGGGCTGATCCCTCACCTTCCTCATGATTATTGATGCCCCACGAAGTGAAATCTTGCATGGAGCCCCAGAGCGAGGGAGATTGACCGTCATCTGGAACTTCTTCCATTTTTTAGTGATTGCGCCAACTGTTGTTGCCTTCTCACCAAGCTACTTGCCTATTGTCCTGTAGCCCATCCCAGACTTGTGCAGGTGTACAATTTTATCCCCGATGTCTTTACACAGCTCTCTGGCCTTGGCCATTGTAAAGAGGTTGGAGTCTGTTTGTTTGAACACGTTACCTGTATAAAAGACACCTGTCCACACACTCAATCAAACAGGTGCAGTTAATACAGGTAAATGAGTGGAGAAAAGGAGGTCTTCTTAGGCCACGTTTACACAAAGCCGGGTATTTAGAGAAACAAATATTTTCCCCCTCTCCGTTTTCAATAATAACATCGTGCACACACTCGCATAAATACGCCGTCGAGCGCCATCATATCTATGCCAAACCTATAGGCGGCACTGTAGGGAGAAGGATAAAGCCATGCAAGCCAATCAGAATCCTCAGAATCGACAAGAGAGAACCTAAAACGCCGTTTCTCCCAGCTGACACGACAACACATAACCGGCGTTTTCAGAAATCTCCACTTTGGCCGGAGTTTTTAGAAATAATCGTTTTCTGTGATAAAAACGGGGTTTTTGTGTAAATGAGGGGCCAAAACGCAGGGAAATATCTGTGTTTTCCCTTTGTGTAAACAGTAGGGCTGGGGTAAACGATTATTAACTAAACGATTAGTTGGGCGATTATTTTATCAATTAGTCGACTAATCTAATGACTAATTGGACGACTAATATAAATAATATTTTTTCTGCTGCTCAATTAATAAAAAACAATATCTCAAATAAATACTAGCATACTGAAGGTATGCTCAAGATACTATAAGCTGGCTAACGTTAGTCTAATGTTATGTATTTGAACACCATCATTATAACTCTACAACCGCCAAAACCGTGTTATTAAAATATTTTTTACAAACATTTTTTATCATAGAGAATGTTTAAATATTAATATCAGCTGAGGAGGGAAACTGAGGCGGAGTTAGTGGTGCGATCGGAGTCTGCTACTACTGGAGATGAATCGGGAGAGGTTTGTGCACCTACTGATCAGAGCGCGTGCTGACACGGAGTAAAGCCTTGTTTATACTCGACACGTCCGCACGAGCGCGAATGTGCGCACGGCAAAAATGATGTGTTGGGTGCGCAAGACCAGGAAGACTGTGGCTGGCTGTGTGTGTACGCCTTTTTTTGTAACAGCGCGCCCGGCCGGAAACAACTTCAAGTCGAATCTGCCTGAGCTTGTACGTCTCACCACATCGGCACCCAGTTTGCGCATTTAAATTGCATTTTTTTTTCTTAAGGGTTTGTTTACTGTGTGTGATTAATTTAATGGATAGCACATTCACTTCAAGTTGTCTTCGTCCTCTATTCTGAAATGTTTCGGTCTCCCACGTGTGTGTGGCAAGCTGTACCGCCGGGAACATGCAAAAAATAATTAAATAAAGAAGCGTCGACGCAAAAATATGACGTCGACGCAATTTTGACGTCGCGCCGCTACAGCACTAGTAAACAGGGCCTTAAAGAGAAACTGACAGGTCTGTGAGAGCCGGAATTCTTACTGGTTGGTAGGTGATCAAATACTTATGTAATGCAATAAAATGCAAAATTAATTCCTAAAAATCATACAATGTGATTTTCTGGATTTTTGTTTTAAATTCTGTCACTCACAGTTTTATAGTACCCATAATAAAAATTACAGACTTCTACAAAACCTGCAAAATCGGCTGTGTATCAAACACTTGTTCTCCTTAAAATTTCCTTAAAATGCGAGTAACTGTTAACCATACCATTCTTTTTATTTTCCTTTCCTTTTTTTCCTTTTCTTTTTCTCTTTTTTTATTCTTTTTTGCTTGTTCTTTTTTCTTTTTTTTCTCTTCTTCCAATACACTCCCCAGCTCTTGAGAGACTTTCCAGATGAGTTGCGCTCGGACATCGCAATGCATCTGAACAAAGAGATCCTAGAGCTTTCCGTCTTCTCCTCTCTGAGTCGTGGGTGTCTCCGCTCTCTCTCCTTGCACATTAAGACAACGTTTTGCGCACCGGGCGAGTACCTTCTTCGGCAGGGAGATGCTCTACAGGCTCTTTTCTTTGTCTGTTCTGGCTCCATGGAGGTGCTAAAGGACAGCATGGTGTTAGCCATCCTCGGTCAGTTTACACAAACCCACCAATAACACACAATAACACAGTAAAGCTCAAAATGTTCAGTGTAGTTTTAGCATGAAGGGAAAAATTACTGCCTCTCATTAAAGCCCCTTTTCCACCAAAGCATTTTGAGAGCCGGTTCAGAGCCGGTGTCTGCGCGCGAACCAGTTCTTTGTGTTTCGAGAGCCAAAGAACCGGTTCTCGGCCGGGAAAACTGGTTCCAAAGCGGCACCAAGTCTTTGCTGGACTAGAACCGTTCTTTTACCACGTCACGCTTACGTCGGGGGCTGGGGCGGGTTTAGATGTGTTCTAAACATTTTTTCTGACCATAATAAAGGATCGCAAAGCCAAGAGAAACATTTGCAGAAACACGATGGAGTCCGCCTTTGTAATTGTTATGCTTGAAGTTGGCGCTAGCGTTTCTATTTTTTTTTTTTATTTATTGAAAACATTATAAGCAAAGAAGAAAGCAGTCACAATATAGAACAAATAATGGAAAGAAAAATAGACAAAAGACAGGGGTACATAACTAATCAGAATAGATTACATATCAAACGAAAAGATTAAAAGACTTGCATATTTCAATTGTTTTTAAAGCCTTCATGGTACACGAGTTAGAGAAAATCCCAAAGTAATGTTGTACTTGCAAGCGCTTCTAGCTAAGACGTATGGCGACGTACACATGTGACGTAACGACGTCGTTCCCTGGGCGCTCTAGTCAGTGGAAAAACAAATAGGTTCCGAACGGGTTCGCAAATTGAACCAACTCCGAACCAACTTTGAACCAGCACCAGTTCCGAACCAGTTCTTTTTTGGTGGAAAAGGGGTATACGTGAGGACTTTAGGGCCCATGTCATGTGTTCCTACACAAAAACTGCTCTCTGTGATTGGTCTCTCTCTCTCTCTGTGAGGCTTCACACACTCAGCAGGCTCATAGGACAGTGGAGCTAATGTGTGAAAAAATAAAATCCTCATCATCCTGTTAGGTCCTGCCTGTGTGTGTGTGTGTGTGTGTGTTTATGCATGTGTGTGCATGTTTGTGTTTGTGTTAACATCACCTTGACAGGAAAAGAACACACACTATCTTTCTCATCTTTACCTCACACTCTCTCTCCACCCTGCTGACAAAGGAAGGTCTCTCTGACATTGAGTTCTCAAGAAGGTTCTGTTTTTTTGTGTGTGTTTACATTCATTTGTGCTTTAGTATGTTTCTTTGCTTCTAATAGAGCTGTCTGTAGTCCCACATTGCTAAAGTGCTCAAATTATCATTTTAGAGCCATGATTTCCCTTAGGAGTTTCTAATGGGTTTTAAGAACTGTGGTTTTCGATTTATGTGTAAAATCCAGTCTCTGGTTAACATTACTTGAAAACAATTTTATGTTTTTGTTCTATTAAATACATTCCTCATAGAACTCATGCTGGATTAGCTTGCCACTTCAGCCTACAAATTGACACACTGATTGAACACTCCTGTGATTCATTAATGATATCTGACAAAATATTCACGTGTTTTGTATCTTCCTCATGTGACACGTCCAGGTAAAGGTGACTTGATTGGTGCCAACATGTCAGTTGATGACCGCGTCATAAAGACGAACGCTGACGTGAAGGCGCTGACATACTGTGACCTGCAGTGCATCAATCTAAGGGGTCTGTATGAGGTGCTTGACCTGTATCCTGAATACTCCCACCGTTTTGTGCAGGACATCACGCACGACCTCACCTATAACCTGAGAGAGGGACAAGAGAGCCACGTAAGACCACTGTGTTTTTATACTAAAAATTTTTTTTAATTAATCTTTTATTTATTTATTCATTTATTATTTATTTATGTATTTATTTATTTATTTGTTTGTTTATTTCGAGCAATATGTAGTTACACATGACAAGGCAATACGCAGCATTTTGGTTAATCTGTACAAGCCTTTAAATTCATAATATTTACATCGACTTTAACAAAACCTAAATCTATTGCTCGAAACAGAGTGGATAGAAGTCAAACTTATTTGAACCCACCCCGGTTACCAAAAACAGTAGACATCTTTGTAGACATCGTTGTCATCTGTATTAAAGGAGTAGTTCACTTTTAAAAAAACTTTTGCTGATAATTTACTCACCCCCATGTCATTCAAGATGTCCATGTCTTTCTTTCTTCAGTCGAAAAGAAATTAAGGTTTTTGATGAAAACATTCCCGGATTTTTCTCCATATAATGGACTTCATTGGGAACCAAACGGTTCAAGGTCCAAACTGTTCAAAGGGCTTTAAACGATTTCAGATGATGAATATGGGTCTTATCAAGCGAAATGATCGCTCATTAAAAAAAATAAAATAAATAAAAAAAAAAAAAATCCTTTAAAGCCTGACCTGATTCAGTTTTTTTTTTTTTTATGGACCCAAAATTCATATACAGACAAACAGACTGATTGATTGCTTGCTTATGTGTGTATGTGAATGTACACTACTGTGCAAAAGTTTGGGGTGAGTTCAAGATTTTAATTGGGTAAGTTAAAGAAATGGCATACAAAATTACAGTAAAAACGGTAATATTGTGAAATATTTATCCCTTTTAATTGTTAATTCCTGTAATGGCAAAGCTGCTGCTCAAGAAATATTTCTTATTATTATCAATGTTAAAAACAATTGTGCTTCTTATTATTTAGTGGGAAACATGATATTTTTTTCAGGATTCTTGGATGAATAGAAAGCTCAAAAGAACAGCTTTTACTTAAAATAGAAATATTTTGTAACATTATAAATGTATTTTTTGTCACTTTGGATCAATTTAATGTATTCTTGCTGAATACAATATTAATTTGTGATGCGATCTGGGAAAACCCACCACATGGTGAAATTTGACATATTACAGGTTTTGATACCATATTCCAAATCTGTTTTTATTTATTTTATCATTTGTCTGTAACAAAAGTTATGGTTATCTGAAGTCGGCTGATCACTGTGATTTTCAGAAACAGAAACTGTCACGTCCTGCTAGCGGGGCGACTGGCGCTCCCTTTTTTATTGCCTTTTTTCATATCACATATTTTAGTAATCATCATAGATTAGGTATCATTCACTCAAAATTCATCCTGTGAAAACCGTTTTGAAATTGGACGATTGAGAGGCGAGCAAGGTCTTTTAAACGAGCGGCTTCAAACTCTGTTGTTCTGTTGTTCCCCCCTCCACTCCGCCTGCGTGCGTGTTGTTAAAGAAAACGCAGTCTTTTCATCTGGTCATTATGTCTATGTTATAAATCACTATTTTTCTGCATTTCTGAATTTTCCCAAGTTATTTTCAGAGATGATAAACAAGATGTTATAGAATAATAATTTAATAAAAAACTAATTTTGACAAAAAACTGACATTCAATCTATATTTAGACTTTACTGAAAACGTACCAGCGTGACATCCGACGGGTTTTCCCAGATCGCATCACATTTCTTAAGAAAAAATCTTGTGACTACAAACTTTTGAATGGTAGTGTATGCTGTTGACATATGTGTCATTTTTCAGGTCACATCCAGAATGTCCAGTAAGTCCATGGACACACAGGTGTCAATCTGTCAATCATTCCACACTTATCCACTAACAGTGCTGTGTTGACTATAATAGCTTGGGGCTCATTTCCCTAACAATGATCTACCTCCCGCCTCATTTGCCTAATGAGGGAAGCTAAAAACACTACAGCTCTGAAACAGCAGGGAGAGAGAACGAAAAATTGATGATGATGGTGATGATCATCTTCCCCATTCCCTGTCCTTCCATGCCTGAAGCAGTAATCAGGGAGGGAGCGGTGCTAGAGGAAGGGGAACAGCGCGTTTAGGGGCAAGGGAGGGGTAAAAGGAGGGGGGAGGGGAATTTATTGAAGTGCCGGATGACTGACTGCTTTAGGAAACTGCCGCTCTTTCAATTACAGTGTGAGGGAGCCTCAATTATTCAACAGGGAAAATGACCAAATTATTATACGAAAAGTGTAATTAATCAGATATATATAGAACAAGAGAGGGAGGCGCAAGATTAAAAGCGAACTAGGGGGAATACCCCTCACGTTTATTCCTTCCCTTTGCTGTGTTTTACCTCTTGACTTTTCCGACACCTTTCAGTGGACTGACATTTAAAGTGTTCTATAAATGGAGATTGTTATTTCCAGCCGACGTTGTTGCAGTTTCACTGTGTAATTGGCAATGCGTGTAAGAACCGTGAAGTGTAAAGCACAGCAAAACCCATTACAGTGACTATTATTGTGCAGATTCAATCGAGCCTTTAGGGTTCGTTCTGTGACATAATCACTCCAAGATCATTATATTATCAAAGGCCAGCTGTTCTAAACGCGTTAAGGTCAAGTCTTCCCCGTTTATTACTACCAAGCAAGGTCAAAGTTCAAGTTATAAGACCACTACCATTACATGAGATTTACCTAAGGACATTCACTTTGATGTGTTTCTGCTTTTTCATAGCTTTTGTCTAATTGGTCCTTGAGGGAAAGTTTGTAGTGTGTGTGTGTTTGCGCGTGTGTGCGCGTGTGTATGTGTGTCTGTGTGTGTCCCAATAGCACCCACATTGAAGTCCATATTGAAAAACTCATCTATTTACTTGTACATTCTCTGACTAAGCAGTGCACTGCACTTAAGCTTACTGATTTTTAGTGCATTGGTCACTATACAATGTTCTTTTTTCATTGGTTTTATACAATGTTCTTTTTTATTTGTTTTGAGCTTAATTTTTTACGCTTTTATTTTCTTAATATTTTTTTATTCATCATTTAATAATCTTGCTGATTTATATTCATTTGATCATAAAATATGATGGTAAATCCTGACCTTTTTTGTGAATCAGCTGTAGCCAATAATCAATTTAAGATATATTTAATGGTTATATTGATACTACATTATGTTTATAATGATTCCAATTAAAAATATTAATAATAATTTACAATATTTATATTCATATAAATCATTGGAATATGCTGATTTGATGCTCAAGAAACATTTCATATTATTATCAATGATGAAAAAAGTTTTTTGTAGAAACTGATACACTATATACAGTACAAATTACAAATACAATATTATATACAAAACTATATTAAAAATTTGGGAAAAGTAAAGGTAACAGTAAAGACATTGATAATGTTACAAAAATGAATATTTTAATATTTCGAATAAGTGCTGTGTTTTCGTATTATTATTCAACTTATTCATTAGGTCATCTTGAAAAAATATATCATGTTTTTCACAAATAATAAAGGTATAGTCCACCCAAAAATGAAAATTAGCCTATGATTTACCCACCGTTAGGTCATCCTAGGTGTAAATGACATATTTCTTTCAGACGAATACAATAAGAATTGCTGTATGTTAAAAAATGTCCTGGCTCTTCCAAGCTTTATAATTGCAGTGAATGGCTGCTTTTGTCCATGAAAGTGCATCTATCCATCATAAAAGTGCTCCACACAGCTCTGAGAGGGGGATAACATTTTCACATGTAAGTTAAATATTCTGGCTGACCCCCCAGCATGTATGTATTTCAAGATGTAATGAAAGTTATTTGTTTTCCCATTTTTTTCTGACACTGACATGGTTTGCATGAGCTGTGACCCTTTGGTTTGAAAGGGCCTTTAGATTTGTCAAAAAATATTATTATTATTTTTAGTATAATATTAACCAAGGCATATGCAAAAAAGGGGCGAGGCCTAGTTGAGTTTAGTTTGTGTGTTGAAACTTGAGGTTGCGGTTTTCAGAAAAAGGGGCAGCATTACTTATTGAATGGGAAGAGAGGTGCTGCAACAACGGTCATTTTTTAAAAAAAAAATACAAAACAAGAATGATTGCCTATTGTATTTGACCCCAAAAACAAATCAAGTCTCTGTAAAAGGGCATAATAGGTCCCCTTTTAAATGTGTTCTTTCTAAATAAACGTGCTTTGCCTTTTGAAAGTGATCATTTAGATAATTATTTACTGGTGATGGCAAGGAAAATGTGGGACCTACATAAAACTAATTGAAATGCCACAGATGACTGCTTAAGAAGAAATTATTAAGCAAGTTCTGTCACATTAACTAGATGTCCTTACATCTACTCGTTTCATTGTTAATAATGGAAACTAATTCTTTTTCTCGTTGAGTCATCCAGGGTTAGTCATCCAACTTTCATCTGGCCTCACATGACCTCAGTGCAATCTCTTCTGTCCAATCACAGATGGAGGGGAGGGGAAATGGAGACGTGATCCAGTGCTATCCATCAATAGCTGAGCATCAAGATGAGGGAGATGATGATGATGAAGATGATCAGATACATTATCTCAGTGGTGGAACCAAGCAGAAAACGTACTTGGAGAAAAATGATCACCAAAGCAGCAAAAAGCTCCAGTTTCAGCATACTACTGTTACAAAGCCTGACCTTGCAAATCTCAGTCCAAGGTGTGTACACATCTACAAATGCATGTATTTAAAAGATACTGCATTTTAATAGACATTTGCTCGCTGGTACCTGAAGGACCTTGTGAAAACAGTCAAGTGGATTTCTGTTTGTCTGTGTTCAGGGTTGTGGACGGCACAGAGGACACTGATGGTACAGAAAGTTCCCACACGTTTATATTTTCCTCTGGTCATCAGCACACCATCAGTGGTGCAACTAATACCACTGCCACCACAGCAGGTGTGTGAGTGAGATATGTGTGTGTGTGCTGGTTGATGTTGTTGCGGTGTCTTTAGTCTTTATGCCAATATTGCAGTCTTGAACCACAATGAAGGATAACACAATTTGCAGTATTTTCTAATGATAATCTTTTGTTTATCACTTTAAATAAAATATGTCACCCAAAACTCATGTTGTTCCAGATCTGACAGGGATATCCAAGCTGATCTTTCCTTGTTAAATTGTATTCACGCTCAAAGATATTCATATTTGATCCTGTAAAATTGAAGACTTATTTATTTATTTTTTCAATGCACAAAGCTGTAATGTACAGTAGCTTCAGAAGAAGACTTTGTTCAGTTGATTCACTGTCTATTTTCATATAAAAAGCAGCTTATACATTCTGCAAAATACCTTCTTTTTTGTTTCATGCGAGAAAGAAAATATGGAAGCTTGTTTCCGCCACTGAATAAAAAAATAAAATAAATAATTGCGACTTTTTATCTCACAATTCTGACTTTTTTTCTCACAATTGCGAGATAAAAAGTCCGAATTGCGTGATATAAAGTCGCAATTGCGAGTTATAAAGTCAGAATTGCGAGATATAAAGTCAGAATTGCGAGATATAAAGTCAGAATTGCGTGATATAAAGTCAGAATTGCGAGATATAAAGTCAGAA
Organism: Pimephales promelas; assembly: GCF_016745375.1. The sequence continues at coordinate 12,019,014 of NW_024121211.1, read as the reverse complement.
TTGCGTGATATAAAGTCGCAATTGCGAGATAAAAAGTCAGAATTGCGAGATATAAAGTCGCAATTGCGAGTTATAAAGTCAGAATTGCGTGATATAAAGTCGCAATTGCGAGATAAAAAGTCAGAATTGCGAGATATAAAGTCGCAATTGCGAGTTATAAAGTCAGAATTGCGAGATAAAAAGTCAGAATTGCGTGATATAAAGTCGCAATTGCGAGTTATAAAGTCAGGTTTGTGAGATAAAAAGTCAAAATTGTGAGGTATAAACTCGTAATTTTGACTTTGCTCGCATTTCATTCACCACTCAAGTCAAACACGGGACGCTGAACATATCATTTTATAGCATTTAGAATGGAAAAGATTATAGAGGATTATTTTCGCCTCGGTTTCACAAATAGAGAAATCTTGATTTTATTGGAGGAATCACACAACATTAAGCTTAGTCTCCGGACTCTTGAGAGAACATTATGCAGGAATCAGTTGTGGCGGAGACGCAACAAAACGGACGAGGCTGAAGTGGCACATTTTATACACCAGCAGCTTCAGACATCGGGACGGCAACATGGTTATCGATGGATGCACCAGAAATGTTGGTTGTCCGGAATTATTACTGACAGAGAAACTGTCCGTCAGTTGATGAGACTGTTAGATGGACAAGGAGTTGATCTACGTGCTCATGGTCGTCTACGCAGACGCGTATATAACAGTCGCGGGCCAAATTATGTTTGGCATATTGACGGGTACGACAAATTAAAACCTTACGGAATATGTATAAACGGATGCATTGATGGATTTTCCAGAAAAATGATCTGGCTTGAAGCATACAAAACGAACAATGACCCACGAGTAATTGCAGGTTATTTTGTACATGCTGTTGCTGAGAATAACGGATTTCCACAAAGAATTCGCATTGACCACGGAACTGAAAATACTCATATAGCAGAGATGCAAACATTTTTCAGAAACACTGCAAGTGCAGAATGTGTCACTCTTGGTCCAAGCACTGGGAACCAGAGAATTGAACGATGGTGGTCCACTTTGAGAAGCCAGTGCATACAGTTTTGGATGGATCTTTTTGAACAATTAAAAGAAGACGGACATTTTGTTGACACTTTCATTGATAAATCTCTCATCCAGTTTTGCTTCCAACATTTTATTCAGGTAGGCCTATTTTATTCAATTTTGTTCACTATCAGTTATAGAGAGTATGGCCTATTGAATTTGGATTATAACTTTTGACGTATAATGACATAATTTTGTTAATTAATTTGACAAGACAATATTATATATATAATATATATCCTTTTATATTTCCTTTTTGTTTTATGAAGGAAGAGCTTGATGAAATTGTCAGTGCCTGGAATTCCCACAGGATACGGCCAACTCACAACCCACGTGCTCCCAGTGGTCGACCTTCAATAATGTTTGCTGTTCCCAGCTTATATGGAGTGCAGAATTTCTTGCATCCAATTGAACAAACAAAACTGAATATTTGCCAAGAGGAGTGTTTATTTAAAGACTATCCTTGTGACGAGGATGTCTTTCAACTGTGTGTAGAACTCATGACTGAGCATAACCTTGTCATGTCAGATGATGTTTATGAAATTACAGACCTTTACCTCCAGCTTCGCGAATTGATCCTTCAAGGACTGGACGCTGAGGACTAGATTCACCATTCTAAATTAATAAACATCACTATAAGCTGTGAAGGTATTGTTTCAATTGTTTTAGTATTTCAGATGACCAAAATATTTAAATTGGAATAAAACTTGAAACTTGAACTTGAAATTTGAAATTTACACCTGTGTCTGTAAGTGTTGAATTGCAGCCTTAGCACCACATTACTCTTCCTACCCCCCTTGGACCACTAGAGAGAACACTGGAGTGGCACACGCCCATCTCCTTGAAGTTCACTCTGAGGTAAGAAGAACATTTGCAGAGTTCTGCAAGGAACAGGATTTGCCTCAAATTGGCTAGGCTGGGTGTACTAATTAATTAAAAGCAAGTCTTAATCATTAATAATAATAATAATAATAATTATTATATTTCTAAATAAAAATAATATTTCTCTTATTCCTTTGGCATTTTACTTAAATTACTTTGTTACACTGACACTCAGGATATTTAAAGTTGTCCCTTAAATATTTAATGTTTTTTTTTGTTTTTTTGTTTAATTTTTTTATTAGGTCACAGCCATTCATGAGGCAACAGAGTATCAACGGCTTCACTGGAGCTTCTAGCATGCTGTGAAATTGATATCTTGTTATCTGTTTATTTTCAGAGTTATAACATGGCAAAAGCACAACCATCAGAATAAGAGGCATAGATGTAATTATAACACTTAGAATTTTTTTCAAACAATTGTAAAAAGTTTGCCTTATTTTTTATTTTATTTTTCCAGCCACAGTAATTTACATGCATGATTTATTGCATTGCATTATACTGTCAATACTTCAAACTTGAATACAAATGAAGTGCAGCAAGCCTTTTTAGATGGACAAGTCAAGACAATGTTTTGAACCTAAAAACTAATGTATTTATGGCTTGAAACTGTTCAAATTTGATGGATTTCTCTTCTGTTTAACATTGACTTTCAAGACTTTAAAGGGGCAGGGGACTGAAAATATGAACAAAAATGGGTTTATAGGTAAATTGATGTTATTTGTATTATCCCTGAAATAAATTATTAAGAACTGAATTTCTTATGGTATTTAGATTATTAACTGTAACCTTGTTGTGGTACATTGCTCAAAACAAAACCTTAAACTTTCTTCTCAGAATGGCAGTGCTGTATGTTCTCTAAATCATTTAACACTCACGATGAACCTAAATGGTTGTACTAATTTTACATGGTACATCGGCTTTTCTGTTTTGTGTGCCTCTATAGAGAGCTACAACTGAAATAGATTTTAAAAGTTCAGAATTTGGAATATTCTTTAAAAAAGACAGTCACAATTGCAAACTTTATTGTGCATTATTTATTGGTTTGTGGAAGTCACTCCATCTTTAATGCACAAAAAACATTGGCACCATGTATGCAGATTGTGTTGGTATTTTATGCATAGTGGTTAACCAAACATGACAACATGTGGTACAAGTAAGAATAATACAAACCACAGTAAAACAATTTCTATAAAACAATTTCACAAAACAGTTTAACCTATAGCATGTACTAAAGGTTCACAATAATGTGACACCCTTTTGTATACAAGCACAAAGTTAAATTATGAACACTGTATAAGTGTTCAAAGCCATCTACAGTATCTGACTGAAAAGGTAACATGAACAGTAGGTTGCACCTATGTGATATCTTTCACTATTGAAATTCATTAACAAAATATAAAATAAATGATCAAAAACATAATAAAAAAAGGTTGTTTGAATTTAAACATAACCAGCAACAACTAAGGAAGTAAACAAAGAGAATGTTTTACTTTATGTATAAATAAATGTAGAGTACAGGTGAAACTTGAAAAAATAGAATATCAAAAGTTAATTTATTTCAGTAATTCAACTTGACTCATTACATGCAAAGTGTGATATTTCAAGCCTTTATTTGTTATAATTGTGATGATTATGGCTTACAGCTTATGAAAACCTTTTCACAATATTCTAATTTTGAATTTGGGGTTTTCATAAGCTGTAATCCATAATCATCACAATTATAACAAATAAAGGCTTGAAATATCACACTTTGCAGGTAATGAGTCTATAGTTTCACCTTTTAAAGGGTTAGTTCACCCAAAAATGAAAATTAAGTCATTAATTACTCACCCCCATGCTGTACCAACCCCGTAAGACCTTCGTTCGTCTTCGGAACACAAATGAAGATATTTTTGATTAAATTTGAGAGCTGTATAACTACCACATTGGCTCCTAAGGGACTGGCTCTTGACGGCCCAGATAGTCAATGAAGAAAATGTTTAAATATCCCAAGTGACTACAGTGGCTCAACTATAAGTTTATCAAGCGACGCGAATACTTTTTGTGCGAAAAAACAAACAAAAATAACGAGTTTATTCGACTATTTCTTTTCTTCCTTGTAGGCCAGAACGAGACTTCCTTAGATTTCCACGACGCATGCGCGAGATTTGCGATCTGCTTACACCAGCTTCACTACTTCAGATCGCAATTCTCGCGCATGCGTCGTGGAAATCTAAGGAAGTCTCGTTCTGGCCTACAAGGAAGAAAAGAAATAGTCGAATAAACTCGTTATTTTTGTTTGTTTTTTCGCACAAAAAGTATTCGCGTCGCTTGATAAACATATAGTTGAGCCACGGTAGTCACTTGGGATATTTAAACATTTTCTTCATTGACTTTCTGGGCCGTAAAGAGGCAGTCCTTTAGGAGCCAATGTGGTAGTTATACAGCTCTCAAATTTAATCAAAAATATCTTCATTTGTGTTCCGAAGACGAACGAAGGTCTTACGGGGTTGGTACAGCATGGGGGTGAGTAATTAATGACTTAATTTTCATTTTTGGGTGAACTAACCCTTTAAGTTGAATTACTGAAATAAATGAACTTTTGATATTCTAATTTTTCGAGTAAATGTATGAAGAATGAACCATTAACTAATTAACAGTTCAAAGCCATCTGACTGACGAGTTGACATGAACAACCCGTGAAATTTAACGCAAACAGTAGGTTGCAACTAAATAATTACGTTTTCACTATTGAAAGTCATAATCAAAATAAATCTTCAGAAAAAAAGTTTGTTCGACATCCAACAACTAAGTGTAACCTGTAATTTAAAGTGAATAACCATTCAAATTAAAGTGAATGTTTTACTCCATGCATACACGTGTATAATAAATTTTAAGTGTATGAAGACTGACCCATGCAAAATAGGATATGAGCTGGCCATAAACAGTTTCTGACATTTTCCAATGTATGTGCCAGTGCAGCTAAATTATGTCCATTACCCAGACATTGCTTTCAAGAATTTTGTTCATTTCAGATCGGAAATCTGGATAGTTGTCATAGTGTACTGACAGCCTCAGGAAACAGCCACAGGTGTGTGACACTGGTCTTCTCTCAAACCCTTTAAGGTCTGTGAAATCAACTGTTATAGTTTTATCTATAAACAAATCTGATCCTGTACAAAATCTCAGAAACAGAGACAGTCGTTTGGCATCACACTCCCGCAAGTAAGCTGTCAAATGCTTTGAAATGTCCTTTTGGTGTGCATTCATTGCTTCAGGGAATTTGAGAGATCGCACAATTTTCCTCACTGTTGGTTGTAGTGCACAATACACATTTTCAATTTCCTGAAGGTCCTTCCTCAGAGGTCCAAGTATGCTCATCCACTGTTCAAGAACATAAGCAGGCTCTTGAATGAGAGTCTTGTGAGCCAGTTCTTGCAAAACTTGCACAAAGTTTTCTTCTGTTGGAATTCTACGACAACTGTAGTTGTCCAAGATCTCGATCAATTCCTCCTGGTCTGCACTACAGAAGTCTGTTCTGCAACTTTCTAAGACAGCACACTCATTTTCTGAGACATACTTTAAAAAGTTGTCAATCAGATCACTTTTGACAGATCCTTGTATTGCTTGCTCCAAGATGACAGGTGCCAGTTTTATTGGAAGATACTTCTCTTTCTTCCAGCCAAACAGAATTATTCGGGCAACACTTTCCCACTTTTCTTTCCCAAAATCATGCCGAAGAAAGGGAACTTTAAAATTGTTTCCCAGTGTGCATTGATCATAAAATTCCTGCCAAAATTCTGATAGGCAATCTCTGAACACTCCACCGAAGTCATGGCCCATCTCAAACTGTCCATTTGGGAGGAGCAACTTCACTTCTACAGCACTCTGTGTGTGTGCAAGGGTTTCATCACAGAAATGTGCAATAAGTTCTGAAAATATCTGTCCACGATGAACAACAAGAATTTTTTTGTCAGGAACTATGGGTTCCGGGCTCAGAGGCAAAGTGTCATCTAAGGATTGTTCATTTATTTCAGTGACTTCTCCAGTGAAAACTGTCACTACATCGCTTGAATCAAAATAATCCAGTGAGGTCATTGATGAACTTTGAAAAGCGACATTCAGATCATCTGTCAAATTTACATCCTCTGCGGAATGTAAGGGAGATGTGTCGTTGTTGTCTGTACTTTCCACAAAAATTAAATCTGTGTCTGAAGCTTGAAAGAGGTCATTCATTCTTCTGGAAGAAGTGGGAAGATTTTGATCCTGATTATTTCTGTGCAAGTCCTCTATTGTGTCTGAATCTGATATTTCCACTCCACTTTCTGCTTCCACTTCCCTCGCGACCTTTCTTGTTGTGAGGTAGAACCTCATCATTGTGAGTTTGGATGCATTATACATTTCCCCCACTGTAGTTTCATGATCTAGTGACACTTCCTGATAATTTGTTAGATCCAATTCAAACTCAGAAACACTTCCATGAGAATTTTTTTCATCCGGGAAAAACAAACGAATTGCCTCCTCAATCAGTTCTTTCCTTTTCCAGTCTTTTGGCACACTCAACTTCCTTGTTCCCCCTCCTTTTTTGCTCTCATTTGAACAAAGCCCTGTCCATCATAGTGCATCCACCCAATCTCAACTTTTCTTTCAGTACGCTGAGAGATGTTTGTTCTAGTTGCATGGTTTTCAGTTTGTGAATTGTCAATTTTTTGTCTTTTGCTAAGTTTTGATTTGAGGCGCTCAAACAGCTTTGACTTCCTGCAAGTTGGCTCAGTTTCTTTCCTCCTACAAAATCCCAAAACTGCCAGTCTGTCTCCATATGAAGGAAAATAGCTTCTCATCTGGTCATCAGTCATTAGCAGTAGGACACTGACATCAATCTGCAAATAAACACATTTTTCAGTATTCAGTACAATAAACAAAACAAAATGTTGCTTATATTCATACAATTCATACAAGCATCTAGGGCTGCGTTTACATTGAAAAGACAAGTGTTATCAGCGTGTCCAGGTTCGGAAGTAGTCGAGGACGCATTGTGATCGGATCTCAGTTTATTGGACTTACATGATACTATGGGTGTCATTTTTCAATTTAATTGTGCAACATTATCTGAACGAGGTGATCGCCTGCAGAATCAGTCAGTCATGAGATCTTAATGAAGAGCTGCATGCCAGATGAATAATCGAAATCTGAATTTTTTTATGTTTTAAATGTTGAATGTTTGTATTGTTTCAGCATGTTTATCAATCTCCCATTTCTGTCAATATAGTCATTGCAGGCTATAACCTTAAACCCAGATGATGATTAACATGATCAGTTATTTTTGTATGATCAAGTTAAACTCTATTCCTTCATTAAAAAACTTAATTTGATCTAAGACTGGAGATTGCGCAGGAAAGTAAAGTGAGTGAGTGAAAGCAATTGGTACATTTGTATCATCTTTACTCTTAACCTGGTGTCATGCCACAGACCTAATTTAGATATTATGCTGGAAACAGAAATCCGATCAGATATCCAGATACAGAGGTTACTTATGTGAAAAAACGTGGCATGTCCTGACTGGCTAATGATCCGATCTGCCTGATCAGATCACGGAGACCGCATGTTAATGGCAAGTAAGCAGCTTAGGTCTGGGTTAATCATACTTGTATTATCCCTGCATTCAAGAAATTGTTTGTACAAACGGAACATTTTACTAAAAAAAAACAAAACAAAAAAACAGTCGGAGCCATTTTTGCATTTGCCATTTTGTCATTATGTCATCTCACACACAATTGAGCATTTAAGCCTTTCTGAGCAGAAAATGCTATAGGCTTGTTAGTATCAGTAGAAAAAAAAAATCATCATAGGTTTGTTCTAGCATGTTTTTAGGTGCTTTTCAGTGCTTTTACAATAGATTAACTTCCCCACAGTAGTATCCACATTATTTTAAATGCAAGAACGGCTCTGCCTTTAGTAAATTTGATGTGTTGAGTCTTCCATTTCCAGTTATTTTAGCTGTACAAAAACAGTATGTCATGAAGCTTGACATAGCAAACTGGTATTTACAATCATTTTATTGGTAACACTTTACAAAAAGGTTCATTAGTTAACATTAGTTAACTACATTAGTTAACATGTTCAATATGTGAACAATACTTCTTCAGCATTTATTAATCTTAGTTAATATTAATTCCAACATTTACTAATACGTTATTAAAATCAAAGGTTGTATTAGTTAACATTAGTTAATGGACTGTGAACTAACATGAACACACAATGAACAGCTGTATTTGTATTAACTAACATTAACAAAGATTTATAAACACTGTAACTAATGCATTGCTCATCGTTAGTTCATGTTAGCTAATGCATTTACTAATGTTAACTAATGAACCTTATTGTAAAAGTGTTACCATTTTATTTTAACTAATTATCATAAACAAACAGATTTCTAGTACAAGTAGTTTTACCATTTACTGAATTAGGTATTAAAGGGGTCATTAAATGGGTCAGGTCAAAGGCTAATAAAGTAGTAAAGAGCTGCCACATCGTAAACGAATGACAGATATTTTAACATTTTATTTCCTACAAGGTATAATTGTATATTGAACGATTAGATTAATGGTGATTAATTCACACATCTAGAATCACTTTTGTTAATCTGAACACCCGAAAAAATATATGGTATACACATTTAAATGTAAAAAAAATACACATTTTTTTTTAAAATAAAATAAACATTAAATAATCTAAGAAAGAAATAATCCTGTAAGTAGGCCTAAATGGGCTTAAAATGGTCACTTCCTCTAAATACTGAGAATTTTCATTTTGGGGTAAACTATTCCTTTCATTTATTCATTTCTTGGTTAAATATTACCTTGTCCTCCTCCAGCCTTTGTATGGTGGTTTCTGGAATGTTCCTCTCCCTCAGAAAAATGATAAAATCGTCCATCCTGTTATGATAGTTTAACAGAAATGAATAATGAGAGCAAACTGAGGCTGGCAAGTTAGGCCAACATTAGCCTAAACCATGTATGTAAGCCATAAAACCAATCTGTAGCCGATCTCTATGGTCAAAATGTGCTGTGCATGACAAAGCAAAAAGCTCCTGTCCTGATGCAAAACAGTTTTGGTACAATGACAAATACAGGATATTAAATAACTATTTGTAAACATAAAACCAACACTAAAATGCAAAAGAAGGCTAAACGTAATAGACAACCTTAGCACGTGCACGTTACGAAAAGTCACATTTTATACTTGCCCAACGTATTTTATTAACACATGATAAACATCTTAAATGACTATCATGTCAAAGAGTATGATCGTACCTTGTCATCGGAAAATGTCCATCCAAGCTCTGTCTTTGACGATGAAACGGAAGACTCTGGTCTCAACTCGTGGCATACTTCCATCCCAATTACGAGAAAGGTCAAAGTTTATATCAATTGCGCCAAAAAAAAGTCAGAATTGTGAGTTTAAATCTCGCAATTGCGACTTTATATCACGCAATTCTGACTTTATATCTCGCAATTCTGACTTTATAACTCGCAATTGCGACTTTATATCTCGCAATTCGGACTTTTTATCTCGCAATTGCGACTTTATATCTCGCAATTCTGACTTTATATCACACAATTCTGACTTTATATCTCGCAATTCTGACTTTATATCACGCAATTCTGACTTTATAACTCGCAATTGCGACTTTATATCTCGCAATTCTGACTTTTTATCTCGCAATTCTGACTTTATATCACGCAATTCTGACTTTATATCTCGCAATTCTGACTTTATATCTCGCAATTCTGACTTTATATCACGCAATTCTGACTTTATATCTCGCAATTCTGACTTTATATCTCGCAATTCTGACTTTATATCACGCAATTCGGACTTTTTATCTCGCAATTGTGAGAAAAAAAGTCAGAATTGTGAGATAAAAAGTCGCAATTATTTATTTTATTTTTTTATTCAGTGGCGGAAACAAGCTTCCATAGGAAAATCATAACTGTTTTGAAAGATGTGCGAGTGAGAAAATGGTGACAGAATTTTGGTGAACTCTTCCTTGAAGTCTTTGTCATGAGTTTTCACTGGTTTTTCTGTCATTGTGAGGCAGTTGGACATAATTGTTTTTTGTCTGTGTAGATTTAGAAGCTAAATCGGAGGACACCAGAGGACAGCTTCGCTACCTTAACCAAGAGGTAAATGATTTTTCTATTTAATCTCTGGCAGTCATATTATATTTTTTGCTGTGTAATTTAATGGTAGGTCTGCACTTACATTTTATTTAAATAATTTTCCCATGAACTGTGGGTTTTAAGGCTAATAACCCTGCGCTAAATGTGGGTACTGACAGATCGAAACCAGCACAGCTCAGGTGAGCTCCTGGTGCCAGGTATGCACAAGCCATATGGTGGGCTGCTGTGAAAGAGGAGAAGGGATGTTACTCACACACAAGGACATAAAACTCATTAGGAGAGGAAAGTGGGGCTGGCCCCATGATGGTGAATGAGAATATTCCAACAATCCAGAGTCCCACAATGCCCTTGAACCCACCACGTGTGGTTTCCCACGTATTGCACAAATTACTATTTACTAATATATTATGTAGAATAAGAGCTGTGGACGTGAAAGATGGTGCACAACGTCTCCATTAAAGGATTAGTTCACTTTTGAAAAAACTTTTGCTGATAAATTACTCACCCCCATGTCATCTAAGATGTCCATGTCTTTCTTTCCTCAGTCGAAAAGAAATTAAGGTTTTTGATGAAAACATTACAGCATTTTTCTCCTTATAATGGACTTCCATGGGAACCAGGTCCAACCGAGGTCCAAACGACAGTTAATAACAGTTTCAGATGCAGCTTCAAATGTCTTTAAACGACTCTAAACGACGAATAAGGGTCTTATCATGCGAAACGATCGGTTATTTCAAAGCTTATTCCAAAAATGTAACTTTTCTAAGGACAAATGCTAGCCTTGTAATATATTGTGAGGCGCGTTTGCAACGTCACGTAATACGTAATTACGTTCAAAAGGTCACGGGCGACGTAGCCGGAAGTACAGAATCAAAATCGTCCGACATCGTTGTTTTACCTTTTAATTCCTTTTTTGTAAACGGCGTTTGAGTTAGTTTTCACGTTCAACCTATGCGTTCAACTTGTAAACACTCTGACTCTGTACTTCTGGCTACATCGTCCGTGACCTTTTGAGCGTAATTACGTTTTACGTGACGTTGCAAACGCGCCTCACAGAATGGAGAAAGGCTAGCATTTGTCCTTATAAAAGTTACATTTTTGGAATAAGCTTTGAAATAACCGATCGTTTCGCATGATAAGACCCTTATTCATCGTCTGGTGTCGTTTAAAGACATTTGAAGCTGCATCTGTAACTGTTATAACTGTCGTTTGGACCTCGGTTGGACCTGGTTCCCATGGAAATCCATTATAAGGAGAAAAATGCTGGAATGTTTTCATCAAAAACCTTAATTTCTTTTCGACTGAGGAAAGGAAGACATGGACATCTTGGATGACATGGTAAAATAGTAAATTATCAGCAAAAGTTTTTTCAAAAGTGAACTAATCCTTTAATTCCTGCATGTTGTCATTTAATGTTTATATATTAATGTACTGAATCGCTATCGAATCACAAATCATTTGATTCTTAGCATTGTAAATCAATTATTGAACCGAAATCAATGATTCACGATTCAAAAATACGTTTCAAGATTTGATATTTGAAAATATTTGAAAAATGCTGAAAAAGTGGGCAGACCCCAGTGGAGATAGAGGGGACGAAATAGATGCTAAAACACTATCCTGATCGTTTTCAATACTCGCAATTCCAACTCCTGACTCCCTACAGTGGTTTAGACGAAAACGAGCTGGTTTATACTGCCAAGGGCGTAGCTCATACAAAGAGCGTAGTGAGCTGAAACCTGCGTACGTCACGAAGTGCGGAACATCCAATAGGAAAATTCAACTGCAGTAGCCACTGTTCAACCTGAAGAGGGCAGCACTAAGACGTTTTTACACCATATATTGTAGAAATAAAACACTTTATACACAAATGTCAAAAAAGTTACTCGAATCAATTACTGGTATTAATAAAGATCCATTCTTACAGATCATTAAAGCTATGGTATACGATGTTAAAAATCGGTCGAGACGGTAGGGAAGTTTTAAAAAACTCTTCCCGCCCCTCCACACACACCCCCCTCCCCTCTGTGCTACCTGATCCCTGACGTATGTCACGTTTGAGTTCACGTCAACGCAAGATTAGCAACACATGAAATGATCTAAACTCCCCACCACCATTATAATACTACTAGTATTGCTAAGGTTTTCAGTAATTGTTTATTGCAGCACGCAGCGCATCTTGTTCAAATTCCGATCGGCTCGAACAGAAACCTCGAACAAGAAATATAATTACTTTGACCCGTGATAGGCGATGCTAAACGGCTAACATTCCAATGCCGACCGGCAGCATGAGCAAGTCGTCAAACTGATAAAAAGCCTTGTAACACACCATAAAAGAATAAATAAATGTTTACCTGCTCAACAAAAAGTCATCCGTGTCAGCGTCGTTTTCAGTCCCAGATCTCCCTGAAGCTTTCTCCAACGGGCAATGAAGGACGCTATATTTATCCTACTTAGAGTCCGGCGTTCTTCACATTTCTTTTTAATCTCTGATCTTTCCTCCACATACTTTCTCTTTCGTCCAAACTTTACAGTAGAGGCAAGCAGGGGCCGCTTGCTGTTGTCGTTTATATTTTTATCCATTGCTTTATCCATTGCTGATCTAACACTACTAGCTAGCTACCTTAGCTGTCTATGTCAGCTGTTTGCTCGCGCACGGAGGGGTGCGGGGGCGGGTGCGGTTGGGTTGGAGACGCGAGCGCCAGGCGGAGTTTCAAGTGGAGCTGGTGATTGGATGAGCGGCCGCACAGCTTACATTGGTCAACTTTTCTGCGGCTGTACAGCCAATAGAGTGAATGGATTTTTTTTGTTCTTTTTTCTATTCATATTGTTAGGATTGTACTATATAACCATAACCAGCATCTAAACGAGGATATTAATAATAAACAATCTTTGAAATCGTATACCCTAGCTTTAACTAAAAAAAAGCTGGTTTAGGGTTTAGTTACTCTATAACCAAACATTCAACTGCCCATTCAACATTCAAGTTTCCCAAAAGCCTAACTTGATCATAAAAACGATCTTAACATTCTTAATAATATTAAGAATGATCTTAATATTATGTTCTGTTTACCAAAAGCATTGTAACTTAAGTACACTTGAAAATCTTAGTAGAACTATGAGTGCTCTGGAGTAATCGTACATCCCCAAGTGCATCGTAAAAAGACCGAGTTATGAGGTCATCTGCAGGACAACCGACAGATTACAATTTTATCTAAATTCAATAGATTACACTGCAACGTAAGTAGCCTATAATATATAGGTTTTGATTGTACACTTTGTTGTACTCGTGTTTTGTTTAAATGAATAAATTAAATAATTAAAATAGAAATAGAAATACACATCTAAATTAAACGAATGAACAAAAAAAATCATAAAATAAGTAATCTGGGAAATATGCTTTAAAGACCGGCAAAATAGGGATGAATTAAAAAAAAATCTGTCAATGACTTGCTGACGTGCACGAAAACCAGCCATGTATTGGGCATTTTTTGCGGACCTCCTTCCCTGATCTTTGAACACGGTTGCAGTTAGTTTAGAATGTGACATGTCCTTCCAGATGTTTTGTTTTTCCTTATTTGTATGGTGTCATAAAATCTTTGTTTCCCACTATCTCCTCTGGAAGGACATTAACTTTATCTTTTTGAAAGGTATATCTTTATTGTTTTTTTTTTTTTGTTCAGCCATTTTGTCAGCCTGTATAGGTGTTTTATACCCATATAGACTTGTCCACAACAAATGACGATTATTAGGTTAAACGTCCAGAATACGACTCCATATAAGGTTATATTTCAGCACTTCGCGAATGGATAGCGACGCTTAAGTAGCATGTAGAACGCGTTCTCGCGCGTTCATGTTAAGTGCATTTTTGGGAAACGCACGTGGAATTGCTGCGAGCGTTCGTAACCTTGCACGCAGAGAGCGCTCTTAAGAGCTAAGATACATCGTTATCGGGAAACCCGGCGCTGTAGTATAAAATACCATAAGCTTTAATGAAGCAACTCAGCGTTCCTTTCTTTGCTTGTTCTAAAATGACGTTTTAGAATTAATAACAGAGGCTTGGGCTCAACTGTTAAATTCAATTTGAGATTTTAATCCATGGCAGAAGGAAGCAGTTTTTCTGGTAGTTTAGGGTTTTTAAAGACACTCCATTGTTGTTTCGTGTCTGTTTACACATTTGTGGCGTTGAACTTTTGTATAAACATGATCTTTATCTCATGGCTTTCATTTAGAATATTGAAGATGTATTGTTAATTGAATATTATAATTAACATTAACTGAATATTAAGGTTTAATAAAAATCCATCAGGACATGGAAGTCTTACTGTTAGTCTGGCTTGAAGATTTTTACATTTTTTTTTTCCCAATTAAATATATTCTTGAATCCTTATCATTTATTAAAACTGCAGTTCTTACTGCATAAAAAGTACAGATCGTCCCCTGACAAGGAACTGTATTTCTGCTGAGTATTGGCATGGCTATAAATCCATGTGACAACCTACAGTCTTGATTGTCAGCCCACGGCTTTGACTTGAGGCTTTTGACAGGTAATGTCATGAGAGCAACGCCCTGCTGCTGTGACTCTTCCTTATTTTTGCCTCCCTATCTCTGTCTCTGTTTCTTGTATCTCACTGTATATGTTTGACAGCTGGCCCCTCAGTAGGATTTTGTTGTAATCCATGCTTGATTTTGTCCGCCAAGTAGATGTGGGCTCTCTTCCTGTTGTCCCTTCCTGTTTGAAGCTGTTGTCTTGTATCTCTCCGCCTCTGATGGCATTTATGGATCATTACCCAATTACCCTCATTATTGGGTATTATCACTTGCTGGCACGATTCTTAGGGTGGCTGCCAAATCGGTGTCCATCTGAATCTGGATCATCTGTGCTGTGTTCGTTAACATTATTATTCTGAGCTAACCATAAGGGCAAGGGATGTGTACAGAGGACAGACAGCACAAAAGGGTAATTATGGGAATCTGAATTGAATTTAGTGAGCTGTGGTACCTCATGATAACTGTAACTGTGTTAGTGCATTTCTAGAAAAATCAATTTGAGAAAACATAATGCTCAGTATGGTTGCTTTATAAATGGATGTTGCTTTTCAGGTATTAGACCTAATCAACTTTTTGATAGTATTTTTAATTGGTGTTGCGAACTAGCTCTATGAAATATTAATAAACAATCATAACTTGTTATAATTAATTATGAATATTTGGATGAGTTAATCGGGTTAACTTGATGTAGCTACATTAACACTACAACCAATCACTCAGTTCATCCCGTGAACACTCAATATTGGTTATTAATTAATTTATAGAAATACATTTTTGAAAGTGAAAAAGAACAAATCGTTGTATAATTTACAGTGAAAAACCGTAAATTGACATTCCCACAATTCCCTGTGTGACACTTCACATTTGATGTATTTTTGTTGAAATAACTATAGTTCCTCATAGTTTTTTTGTTTGTTTTTTCTAATCAGTTATGTACATTAGGGATTTATGTTACATTTAATGTTGTTAAATTTTGGTAAATCAGTTGGTAAATCAACATTTTATCAGAAAATAAAATACGGTTTATTACTGTAAATTTTAAGTTAAGCCTGTAAAACCATTAATGTTCTTACCATATTTTTAACGGTAAAGTTCTGGCAACCACAGCTGCCGTTTTTTTTACCGTAAAATTTACGGTTTATTTTTTACAGTGTAAGAGCAAGTAGTCAAGATCTATGATTGGTGACTCCATAAATGAGCTTGAGACACAGACAACTTTACGTGTGATATGAAAAAGACTTTATTAAAGGGGTCATGAACTGGCTTTTTTAAATTTTATTATATTGTTGTCTGAGGTCAACGTATGACGTTCGCTTGGTTTTTGCATTCAAAAACATCCAAATGAATAAGTAATAGGCTATTTTGCACCCTAGTTTTGAGCCTAGCTGAAAAACGCAAGGTTTTTATGGGCGTCTCGCACTGAAGACTTGGAAGTAAACTCCCACTGCTGTGAGTGGATAACAGTTTTGCATATTATAATGAGTTTTCAACTCACCTGTTGGTGCACTTGGGGGAAATTGTTCTGAAAACGTCCAATGTTGTTAAAATGGCAACCGGAGTGATTCGCCCATACATGTTCGACCCAGAGTCCAGAGACCCTAATAATCCTTTAGGTGAGTGTATATATAGAATATATAGGATTAAAAAGGGTTGATTTCTTCTTCTCAGTAAGAATTAGGAGACAATTCCCTGCACATACTTTTGGGTCGTAAAATTCATCAGTCTTGTAACAGGACACCTAGTTCTTGACCAAGTTCTCAAGTGTTGACTTCATTTGTGGGGGAGTTTCATAGAACTTTGTTGGGAGAGTGAGTTTGTTGGATTATTCATTAAATATAATGAATAATTTGTGTGTCTCTGATTGGTCCATTGGACTAGCCTGAAAAAAAAATGGCATAATATGAGCATTGTTGTACATAAAGCCATTTTTAAAAAGATGGTTTGATTGTTGTATGTCATGTACAGTATATGTTCAAGTTGTATACTTTCACCCAGATTCAAAAGTCAAAAGAAACAGAAAGAACAATCTCAGACCCTGTGTGAAATAATTAGGATCTTCACCAGGGACTTTAGGTAATGATCTTTCTTAAGAGTAAACCTTAAAATAACTAAATATCAATAAGTCAGCAACGAACAATGATGTCCCATGGGACCTAAATAAATAACACCTCTGACAAATGACAGATGGTGGATGTAGAGGGACAACCCAGGGCCTTATAAGATCATACTGTTCTGTTGCTGTGGAAACTGATTTATTTTTTTTCTTGATTTTTGCAACCTTTTTGAAAAAATACTTGAGACCTTTATATACTGGAATATAGATTACAATTTCTTAGAATTAAAGATTTGTGTTATCCAAGCAGGACAACAAACTGTGTTAATAAGCAATTACACTTTATGTTAACAGCTTGTACATTTTGTGTCAATCCTAATACTTCATTTATTGTATTTAAAGACTAACCAATATTTTAAATTAATATAAATAAATAGTCAAATAAATGAATGAATGTTTGCACCATACATGTGAAAGCATCAAACTAATTTTCATAAGGTTGCATTGTATAATATTTACTTTATAAATGGGACAAACTTCATTTTTAAGTAAATACATTTTGTGACTTCCATTTCAAGTTTTTGCACATTGCAACCAAAAGAAGTTACGGTGGCCATCAGGAAAGATGTGGTCGTCTGAGACAGCATAGCTAGTTAAGCAATTAGGTTTATTTACAAAAATAATTGAAGAAATTAGGTTTATTTATTAGTGTTATTATTGTTACTTTTGTTCATCATTGTGTCAGTGTTTTATTTGCTAGCTTCTTTGCAGGACGTCTAATGAACAACATGTTGTGAAAATGGAAAATCAATAATCGCTAATCGAGAATTCGTTCATAATCGAAAATTGACTGTAATCGAA